>JAABKJ010000901.1:0-32289 GCA_011634705.1 Andricus grossulariae
TCTGTTGGAAAGCTTGAAGGTACATCCACACATAGTGAGATGCATAGAGAGATTGATGCCCCTTTGGAAAACTAGATATACTATCTCATCTGGAAATTATCGTGTGACAACGAACGACGTACAGCTTACATCGTTGCAAATGGAAAACATCATCTCCTAAAAATGGTCAGGAACCGCGAGATGATTGGCAAAGGAGCGTTCCTTTACAAAGCCGCGGAGCAGGCGGCTGAGACCCTTGGCCTGAATTTTATCATCAGAAGTGAGGAAAGTGCATCAGTCCTTCTAGATGTTACACTTCTGAAAACCGAAGTGGAGAAAGCGGAAGTTAAAAAATCCCATCAAGAGCTACTCGGGGAGAAAATGCAGAGTACCTAGAACACATACTATCTGGGTGTCCCATCTATGCGAGAACAGCGTATATCTGCAGACATAATGCGGCCCTAAGAGTGCTTTATTACCATCTTTGTCGCTATTACGATGTTGGCCGGGACCCTGCCATGCCGAACGATCCAAGGGAGTCGAAGAGTCCTTGTGATCGGAGCTCTCGGAGGTGCGAAACTAGCACTGGTTCGTAACCTTAAAGCCATTCCCGCGTGCCAAAAATATGCCGAGGCACTTGCGAGATGGATGCAGAAAGCTGTCATCCTTGCGTCGCTTAATGTTCCCAAGACATACGAGGGTTTCGCCGGCCTGTCGTAGTGATTTCATCATGCCACCCATCTCACGGTCGTGAGACGTGGCTATAAGTGTGATTTAACGCGGTTCTACTGGGAGCCGATGTCATTTTTAGATGGCAGTTGCTCCCAGTGTGACCCTGCGCTGGTTGTTTAACACGATAAAATGACAACTCGCGTGTCTTGAGGATACGAATCGGCCCAAGGATGACTGTGGTACTTAGTTGGATCTCTCGCATCCTGTAGATCTACGGGTAGAAGTTGACACACGAATTCTCTTACCTCGAGCTCATTAACCGTCATTGCTAAGCACTGTCTGTTTCAATCTGCTGATAGGCGCGCCCAGGCCTAATAACTGCAGCCAACCTAAATTCACTTTAGCCTTCCGAGGAGTAAATTAAAGATTAGGATATCTTTCACCGCCATCAATCTTGAGTTTTTTATTCAAACTTCCCCTATTTTTTTCACTGTTAGTCTACCGCCATGAAATTAGCCACTTTCTGTGGCTCAATACAGCCACAAAGCATCAAATTTTTCGCGGAGGTGTAATAAAAAATTACCTTAAGCTGTAAAAGCATTGAAAATAAAATCAACAAAATGTATGAATATAGTCAAATAATTCAGGTAAACCTTCTCTTAAGTAAATTATTCCATCTATAAATTTATGTGGGTTTGCTAGAAGTGTGACAGTTGGTCGAACTAAATGGCACTGAAATAAATTCTGTTGAAAGCAACTTTTCAGGTTCCTTCCATTTCTCAACATGTGTAACCCCAGATATCATGTCGCAAAAACTGCTTTTTGAAACATTCGAAAATTTGAGCTGAATTCGTTCAATTTTTACAGGAATCATGATGAAATTTTTGTTGTATCCAAATTTTTGGCGAAGCGCATGACATCATTTTTATTTTTCAAACAGCCTTTGGCTCTAATTTTTATTATGTCGGATTACCATTTGTCATTTCTCCAAATCTGAATTACACAGAAAATCATTGGTGTGAATTTTGTTGCATATCATTTTAAACGATAAAGATTTTAATTGAGCTGTAATTTATTTTGTTGTCTAATTTTTGTTTCAACTAAAAACAATCCTGAATTTGGGGTTCTTTTTAGAATCGGCGTTTAGCAGTGTAGTGAAAGGTGAGCCACCATATTTCCTCTTTATGAAACATTTTTGATGAATTATTAGTCATTTTTTATTGTACTGTAGTGAAACCTTTGAGAAAACCAAAAGGAGTAGTAAAGTATAATTGTATATGATATCAGTGGAAATTTTTACAAAAGTAAATTAGTGGCCTACTTTCAAAAAGCTAATTTTACTATCATATAATTTCTGTATTTACGAATGACTATTGAACATAATATTATTTTTTCGAATTTCAATCTGGCATCGCAATTTCATTTTTCCGAATTACCGTAAAATGGGGCTAAATGATGCGCGTGGGGGAAACCAACACATCAGCAACTTTTCTTATAGCCATTTATCTCTTTCTCTGAATAATAAATTTTAATATTAGCGTTTGTTTTCATTTTCACGAATGTTAAACTTTACTTAAATCTTGTTTGATGCAGTTTCGTTAATTATAACGAATTGAAAATGCATTCATATAAGATTCTCCGTTTTGGATATTCGATTACGTTGTGTAAACAAAACTCTTGAAAAACTTGACTTACAAAAGTTTGTCGAAAGGGCTTAGCGGAATAGGCATGTGAAATCGACCCCCCACGTATGAAGCTGAAATTAATGTCATAAGTTTGTTTCCATGTGGTATGAAACTCCACCAAGTTTCAACTTAAAAATCCCATTTTTGTGGGAGATATGGAGGGGGAAAGCAAAATAAAAAAAGTGATTTTTCTCGAAAATTGCTCGACCGATTTTAATAAACAAAATATATGTTTTAAAGACCACTCTGGAGAATTCAACAAAAAATTGATGAATTTCTCGAACAAAAAACAAGCATGAGAAAAATTTTTAAAAATTTTTTTTCTTATGTTGTAGAGATACCACTTTTATTTTTTCAAGAAAAAGCCCTTGCATTGTGTACTACAACTCAGATTTTTGATGATTCTTTTCGTGCGGTGGAACATAGTTCAAAAAAATAAAAATCATGAGCGCGACATTGCCCCATGCATTCATTTCAAGCCACTTGCTCAATAGAACCTTTTACACTGATCTTTGGTCTTTTGTGACGGCCTCGGGTCTGGTAGTCACAAAATCTAATGTTCTACAAAATGATTTTCAAGGCACCTTAGCTCAAAGTTACATAATGTTTCAAAAATTATGAAAACATCGATGCAAAGGTATCGGCACAGCGCATAATACATAATTATTAATTCGCTATAATTACATATGTGTAATTAGAAAACGACGAATTGCGATCTATTTTAGGACATAGAAATGCCTGGGGGGTCGCGACTTAAACAACTCTAGTTACGACTCCTTATCGTTCGGTAAGCATAGATATAGTTGATTAGGGACGCTCGGGGTGAGAATGGCGGTAGCAGTCGAGCTTGAAGCCGTCACAAACTCTGATGTCCCAAAATGCAAAGAATCGTGTATTTCTTTTCTAAATTAATTCTGAATTTTATTTATAGCTAACTAAACCTTATGATAAATCGTTCAATTTTTCACGCTGTGTAATGGAGGCAAACAAAAACGATTACAGCAACCATCATTTATTTGGGGTGTATGCATAAAACAGAAGATATTCGCAGCAATCGTCATTTGTTTGTGGTGTACGCATAAAAACAAAAGACGATCGCAGCAATCGTCTTCTGCAGAAGCCACAAACAAATGACGATTGCTGCGATCGTCTTCTGTTTTCATGCATACTCCACAAACAAACGACGATTGCTGCGATCGTCTTCTGTTTTTATGCATACGCCACAAACAAACGACGATTGCTGTAATCGTTTTTGTTTGCCTCTATTACACAGCGTGAAAAAATTGAACGTCATATCATAAGGTTTAGTTAGCCATAAATAAAATTCATAATTATTTTAGAAAAGAAATACACGAGTCTTTGGATTTTGGGACATCAGAGTTTGTGACGGCTTCAAGCACGACTTCTGCCGTCATTCTTAGCCCGGGCATTCCTGATCGACTACATCTATGCTTATTCTCACAAAAATGAAATTTTGAAGTTGAAACTTGGTGGAGTTTATTACCACGTGGAAACGAATTTATGACATTAATTTCAGCTTTATACGCGCGGGGGCCGATTTCACATGCTTATTCCGCTAAGCCATTTGTTCAATCGATGATATTTTCAGTGTCTCTTTAGTTCTAAAAGTAGCTGTTTATATAACAGGAGGACTGGACATTGAATTCGCATATGCCGCTGTACGATTACGGAACGCGTCAGATTAACCTTAAATGCCTTAGCCCCACTTGTGGGGTAAAGTAGCTCACACTTCAAAGGATGATGAATAGTTGTTTGTGAATTAAATGTATAATGTATGTTTCTGCTTTATACTATGAAATAGGGTCAGATAGACATGATATATTTGAATATATTTCCGAATTTCCATTTGTCCTAATTTTTATTTGTCCATTCACGAACAGAAATTTCATTTTACATAAAATACATCCAGCATACAAAAAATATTGGGACATTTAAATTATGAATTCTAATTGGCTGAATTTTAATTTTGGGATACTATTTTTATGGACAATGTGCTTCAGGAAAAATTATATTTATGTTACATGGCCATTCCTTTAAGTGGGGGCATGATACACAGCGATTTGTGAAAATAATCTTTCGATTATATGGCTATTCGAATAATTAAAAAGTATGGCAAATGCGAGGGCAAATTATTGAAAATTTTGGTAATTCGGAGAAACGAAAATAATTAAACGTGAGAATTTGGAAAAATAAGAATAATTTGACATGCAAATGATTGAAACCTTTTCTTTTTGACGACATTTTGTTTGACTGCCTGGGTCACACATATTTCTTTTAGCGGAATCAATATCAATATTTCAAGCACTTCTAAATAATCTTAGAAAGTTTGTTTAAAGTTTTTTTGGGTATTTGTTGATTATATCTCATCAAAAATTATTTTCTATCTTCTTTAGTAAATATTTCACAAGTTCATCTATGAAGAAAGCGTTTGCTATAAAGAGAAATAGTTTTCAAGGATAAAAAAAGATGATTGATTATACGCTTGATAAAATTGATCTCACATTTGTATTAAATATTTTTACTCGACAATTTTTATTTGTTCATCATCATATGAATTATTATATTTAAAGTACATAAGTGCGCTGATGGTCAAGACAGTACTAGTTCATAGATATTATTTAGTACAAATCTACAGGGTTCCAAAATATTTTTACGTGCCTGTTCATGATATATATATATACTCATTAACAAATTTCATAGTAAAATATCGTGAAGATGATAATTCTAATTATAATAACATTTTCTAGGGAAGAGTAATATTTCATTATGAGTTTAATACATCTATATAAACTTTTTGCATATATTTATATTTACATTCCTGCATGGATTTTCGAACCCTGAAATTTTTCCTATTCTATCTCCAAGCTGTCCCAAATCAGAACATCGAAAATCTCCATGCAGTCTCCGACATGCATAGCGCCCCCTCTGATAAAAAAAACTGATTTCAGGACCGTGATTATTATCTTTGATATCCCTTTTTCGAAACGAAAGATTTTTTTAAATGCTTTTTTCCTCGACATGTTTCTTAGTTCACTTTTCGAGATTGTCTATAATTATTTTAATCCGATAAATTGTTTTCTCACTGGCACCAATTTTAAGAACAAAATCAGTATAATATTTTTCTTTTTTTTTGCAGCAATTCAATTACTAGAAATTTGCAATATACTGCAAAACCGCAAGTTTCCAAAGTTATATTAAAAATAATAGGTCCACAGTTTTCGTAACAAAGCTTAAAAGTATAAAGCCGATAGCCAATTTTAGCTATAAGACGATTTCATACATGTTAACCTAACTTATTCCGACTTTTGTTTGGTTTGCTTATCGTATTGTGCGCAAGGCACTATCATGCTCGTATAAACAGGTCCAGAATCTCGAGTGGTGGTGTTGACTCGCGTTTTGACGGAAACGCTGTTTCTCCAAGTGACCACCAAGAGGGGAGCGCGATGATCGAAGGGTATATGGTTTGTTTACAACACATTGTTTGCATGCATTGGCACATAACCTTTGTGAATATGCTCACGTATAATGCAAATATTTTGAAAATGTTTTTCCCCTACACTGGCAGCATATTCTTTGTCACACTTCGAAACACAACAAGATTGCAGCATTTTGACGGCCGCACGGTCATTTTAATAACAAACAGCCGTTTCAATTTAATTTGTAATTGTAACGCCCGTATTATTAATAAATGATCACAAAAAAACACACTTATAGGTTAGTTTCGCTGCGACCCCATACCCTCCGATCGTTGCGCTCCACTCTTGGCTGTAACTTAGAGAAACCCAGATAATGTTCAAAACGCGAATCATCGTTCCAATGCCCCACCACCGGAGATTCTAGACCTGTTTTTACGACCGTGGACACTATCCAATGCTGCGTTTGCAATATTACGTGAGACAGCTTAGAGATTTCTCAAAGGGTAGTTTTCGAGATCGGGACAGGTCGGAGAGGGTCAGAATGGAGATTTGGCTGTAGTAGAAAGAATGGCATATTTAAAAATTAAATTTTGTCAAACAGAAGGGAAGACAGCTTACAATTAGGTGTGTATGATAAAAAAATAAAAAAGGTGAAGTAAACTATAAGTAAAAATAAAACAATTGTTCAAACGCGAGAATTATTTTCTTATACTAAATCCTGAAATTTTAAGAAGTGATTCGTAGGCTTTGGCAAAACGTTCTTATGCTATAGCTAAATGTATATTCGCAATTGCTAAGAATATGCCTTTAACCCTAGACTACTCCTATATTTATTCTAGACTGGTGGTAATCCAATTGGGTAGATATCTACCCCGCTCATTTCTTAGTGACACAATTATCATTCCTATTATCAGTAACGAGACTGTTTTTAGTTAAAATGAACGAATATTCTCCGAATTCTACCATCCTTAATGTTTATTTAATCAAAATTCATTTGACAGAATAACAATTTGCACTTCATACTATTTTTACAAATAACCATTTTATCTTATTCATTTCTCATAATTTTTATTGACATAATTTTATTTTTTCCTGATAGCGACATATCTAACATAATCTAAGTACATATGTATAATTATTTTGTTTAGAAAAGTAGATATATTTCAATTAAATATAAACACCGATTGTGAGTATCTTCAATACAAAATCTTTATTTCCTTCAACTTTTAAATGCATTTTCATCCGTTTTTATACGGGTGTTAGATGCAATTTCTAACATGAAATTTGATATTTTGACATTACACTTACGACATAATTTTAAATTTACAACATAATCTTATGAGAATTTTGAGAACAGATCTTGAATACAGCACTCCTAAAGCGGAAAGTTTCATACATAAAACTCTTATAATCTAGAGCGTTAATCATCGTTAGAGAGATAGAACTTTTAAGTTTTGATGAATTCAATTAATTTTAAACATCACATGCACTTAACTTATAAAAGCTTGTTAATATAAAGCAGTGAGAAAGTGACATGTAAAACGGAAAAATACAAAATAAATAAAAAATAAATTCCTCCATTAGCGCTGGCTTTTCAGCGAAAAAGCTTTGCTGAGATTTTGTCGACAAGATCCAAGCGATTCATTATCCAAGTTGGCTAGAGCGTGCGGTGCGTAAGGTTTATAGGCTTAGGTTTAGGTTGTTTAGGTCAGGTTCGAATCCCCAGCGGGTACGATTTTGTAAAGCGTTCGAGAGTGCGCTTATGTTTGTAAGTGGCTGTGCATGTAATTGTGTAATTTAAAAAATAATTTAAGTGTAGTGATAATATATATAAAACAATTTTTTGCAAATTCATCATTATATTACCGTTCAGTAAATGGTATATAACACACACACACACACACACATATATATATATATATAACATAACACTGTTATAACATGGTTATATGCGTGTTACCAGTTATGTAACATGTTACAATCTGTTATTTAACAGTTACATAGTCTCAGTTACATAGTTACATAAGTTACATAGTCTCGGATACAAAACGTCATTATCTACTACAGAGGAGTGAAGATGCTAAAATTAATGGAATCTTTTCGACACAGTAAAAATTTGTGGTTTTTGGATTTGAAAATTTGAAACAAAGTCATATTGATTAAAAAATTATAGCGAATTTTTGTTATATTGAATTTTTACTAGTGAACAATAATAAATAATCAGAAATTCCAAAGCAAATTTTTTTGCTGAATTTATAATTTTTTTTTTTATTTTAGAAAAATTGTTTTTTTTTTTATTGATTTTAATGCACACTTTTTTGAAAAAGTTAAAAATGTCAAAACTGACATTTTTCAGCTTGAACCAAAGTAACATGTCATTATTTTGCTTTAATGAAAAAAAAATGTTTCGTGGTGTTTAAAAAGTGCCAAAATAGCGAAACAAATCCCGAAATCCCTAACTCACGAAAGAAATTTTGTTCCGAAAACGCAAAACGATCGCATGTTTCCTGGGATTAGGCTAAAGAAATTTTCCGTTCGATATATTCAACTTATTTCAAAATCTGTGCATATAACAATTAAGAAATTCGACATAATTTTTTATCGAAAAGGACATTTTATCAAAAATTTGAATTTTGAAATGCAAACCCCGAATAGAAGATAGAAACCTATTTCAGAATTATTCTTTTTAATATTTCCGGATACCAACCCAAAAAGTTCTTACTTGTTCGAATCGATTTGATTAATTTTAGAATTTTCACTCCACCGTATTACCTACGTCTTTCAATTAGTCTAGGGAACGAATACTGTATGGTCTAACTTGCCTCTAAGCTTACATTTGACTATCTTGAGACGATTTTTTGTGTGTATGTATATTATATAATCATAACGTGATTACCTCGAGCTAAAGAGTGTAAAAAAAGCTATTAAAAAAAATTGTCAAGTAAGGTTTTTTCAAAAAACAATTTTAATTTTGATTTTAAAAAAATCATAAAGAAAAAAAATTGTTATGATAGTCCTTATGGTCATGAAAAGAGCTTTCCAAAACACTATAATAAAATTCCAATCGCGGATAATGCTAAAAGAAGTTACACTAACGTGAAGGCGAAAAAGCACCTGAAAAAGTTAAAACTTTAGGCCCCTGAATATCGATAACCGGTTGATAAATGGACCTATGGCTTGGTAAATTAATATAGGTCTAGTAGGACTATAATTTAGCCAAGTTTCAACCCGATCAAAAAATAATAATTTTTGGGTGGGAACACTTGACATATGTATTAAATTTATAATAATATAATTTAAAATTGACCTCACATTTGTATTTAATATTTTTACTCGGCAATTTTATTTTTTTCAGTATCATATAATTTATATGATATTATTATATATTATATTATATTATACATATTATAATATATATTGATCATAGTCCTTTCTTTGTGTAGAGTGATGAACTTTAAGAATATAAATATGATATTTAAAATTGAATAAGAAACCGTTAAGCTATTATATAGGATATCCTGAATACTACAGAAATAGGACTTTCGAAAAGCTAGAAATATAGATGATTCTCCGCATAGTTCACAATTTGAATAGTGACATTTTTTAAGAAAAATTTCTCTATACTGGAATTTTGAGCCATTAAAAACAATAGACTCGAAATGTCTATTCACTTTCGAATGTTACCAATCTAAAACCAATTTAATGAAAAATATATTTAATAAATGTATTGTATTTGTCTAAATAAATAGTTTGATTCGTACTTTATAAGCTCTTTACAACTGTTCTTGTGAATAAACCATAGTGTACAATAAATCAGCGAGTCTGACTTACGACAAGAGTGAATTAAACTAATTAGCAGAGAAACATGTCGAGCCAATGCCTTACGGGGTTAAACCACTGTAGAATTTTCAAAAAATCGATTTTTCGTTGTTGCTTAAAATGTGTTTTAGGGTCTTCAAAATAATATACCAAAAGATGGAGAGCGGAAAAAATGTCTAAATGTCCAAATTTTCAATTCTGCCGCAACGCCGCGCCGCTCAGGTATGCCCCGAGCGCCTTTCGTGACCACTGCGCGCTCTGTTATTTTGGAGTACGGAAGCAGGTATAAAGCAGCAGTCGATAGAGAAGGGACTATCTCCCGAATTGTGAAAAGTGTTAAGAATTTACCTGGATGACTATAGGGGTCAGTATTAGTAATATACATGTGAAGAACTTTACAGTACATAAAACTTCAAACGCGTTTTTCTTGAAACCACTTTTTTTGAACTGGCCGGAAACATAACTCAAACAAATCCTCACCTATCGATCTGAAATTTTAAAAGTATGTTCAAAATTTCTTTCTCCAGCGATGTACACAAGATTTTTTTTTATATTGCATAGTTTTTTTTATAAACAATTTTGTGACGATTTGTTTCATGAAACTTTAAACTTTTTTTCAAAAGTGGACCATGTCGCGAAAAATCAATATATCGAGAAAAAAATCCTACGTACGTCTCTTTCTGTTGTTCTATAGAATCAAAAAAATTTTGGCTTTTTGTTCCAGGTCGAAAATTGCGTGAGTTAGGTTTCTGACTGTGGACACCTTTAAAAAAGGTGTCGATGGAGAAATGCTGCGCAGCCGCCATTTTGTCATGAACGAAATTAAAAAAAAAAAAATATTGTCTGTACTTTATTACTAGTATTATGAACCCCATTTTACAGAATTTCGATTCATCTCTTTATTTCGCCAAAAAGATTCCCGAAATATGCCTATTTTTTCGTCTTCTACAGTGGTTTAACCCTTTAAAAAGTAATATTATTTTATAAATAAAGTATAATTTTTAACTTTGCTAATCAGCAATGTTTCAGCGAATGTTTCGATGAATCAGCAGTGTTTATTTTAATTTGTTTAAATAAACATTGCTGATTATTATGAGAAGTTGTAGGCTCCGGAAGCTACGATCATGGTTCTTTGAAGCAACCAATCCTGACGCTACCGGAACGTGTCCGTCATCCACTCCTGCTCCTTCTGTCCTAGAAGGAAGTAAGAGTGGGAAATTTAAGCGAGATGACATAACAAAACACTGTTCTTTGGAGTCCGGCCTCTAGCCGCGGATGACCTTACGCCTCAGACAGGACAGTTGAAGGTGAAGCTTTCACCTCTGGATACTTATTTAGAGCTACCAATCTTTGTAGAATGTTATGAGGAACAATGTTGACGGACCAGATGAAGTGATCCCACAAGAACAGCCTTTTGCATCCAAATCGCGATGGAATGAGCCTGACCCTGACAAGCCGGAATCATGTTAATTTGGCTAAGAAATGAAGCTTTCATACCTCCAAGACAGCCGATTATGAGAACTATAAGAAATTACTTTGTAGCCTTGGTACAGCCTGCTCAGCTTAAAAAGAAGTGCTGGATATTTCGCCCGTTTTTCTTCCTCCTTTGTCGTGATATTACCATCGGCTAGTGCCGAGAATTTAATCACGTAAATGATCTTGGTCTTTGGATCTTAGAGAAAAATATCAGTCTTCGTAGCACTGATACGTTGAGTGGTGGAGAATGGAAAATTCCAGTAGATCTTTCACTGATCGTTCTCCACAACGAACTCGAGTTCCCCCTGGGTGTATGGCAAGACGGGCAATAGATCAACACCATAGAAGTACCTAGGATGGTAATATAACACTTTTCGAGCCGCATTATGTCTCTCTATGTACCCGTAGCGTGCATACTTTGAGCATCAACTGAGAACATGTCCAAGTGTTTCTAGCTCTTGCTTGCACGTTCAGCAGTTGGTATCGCCTACAGGTTCATTCATTATGGACTCGCGGTAAACTAAAGTGTCTATAACGCCACCTTGACAGGCAAGAAGAAATCCCTCAGTCTCCGATCTCAATCTAGCAGACTTGAGAAACATCTTGGACAGACCCATCAAGAGCTCTTCTCTACGTATGATGCAGTACAATTTAACATGAAGGGGCTTGTCAGAATGTTTTAACAGTAGCAGTGTATGTTCTGCTTCCTTTACACGACTTTTGAGCACCAAAGGTGTTAGTGATGTTAGGCCATGTGTAGTGTCTCTGGAATCAAATGGGAGGCGAAGCTCATCTGCGGCCCTATCTGCGGCACGGTGTAGAAACTCCGCACCATTGACGACTTTATGTTGGTGTACGAATCACATAAGAGAATCTGTGCTATTTAGAACTGAGCAGGTTGTAGCCAGAACCGTTCTTCGATGAAAACACTCTAAGCTTAGCAAGCCTCTACCCCCTTTATCTCGAGGGAGGTATATTCGAAGTACGGAAGATCAAGGATGATGACTTCAATGGATTGTCATCATCTTGCGTGTGCCTCGATCAAGTTGCTTCAACTCATCGACGTTCTATTTTACTGCACCAAACGCGTAGAACAGTATAGGAACGGCCGGCATATTGGCCGCCTGGATCTTATTCTTTCCAGATAATTCGGAAGCCCAAATTTTTCTGAGAATTCGGCGATACTTTTTTTCAAGGACCGTTTGTAACACGCGCACATTTTGGGTTTCCGCTTGCGGTATTTCAAGATATGTATATGTTTATCTATTACCAAGATGTTGAATAGTATTTCCGCCTATGAGTTGAACATCCTGATCGTCACGCGATGATGTAGTTTCTAGTCTTCCTTGGTGTTAGTGGACGCAGGCACACTTATACAGTCCGAAGCTCATGCCAATCGCTTTAGAGTACCTATTTACCGACTTAACAAGGTTTGTAAGGTCCTGTTTCGAGGAGGCAAAGAGTTTCAGGTCGTTCATGTATTAGAGGTGGTTGACCTTATGTTCTCTTCTGTTTGGCGGGCCACATAGGTATCCAGGGCTTTTGCCTCGGAGCACAATAGATAGAGGCAAGAGGGAGATGCAGAAAAGTTTTGGACTTCGAGAGTATCCTTGGAAGACCCCCCCCCCCTCTTATATCTGATATAGCTGGTAGTCACTTGTCTTTTGTCAGATGTTATGACAAATATTGTACGCCACAAGTTATCGAATGCCTTACGGTAGTCAATCCAAGCCATGAACAAATTGCGTCGATACCTGATCGAGTCTTGGGTAATACACCTGTCTATTAACAGGTTCTCCCTGCAACCTGCCATCCTCTCTTGCATCCACGTTGCTCAAATATTGCACTCCATATCGGCTCGATAGATGTTAATATCCTCTATTTGAGTGTGCCAGTGAATAGCTTCTAGCTGGTGTTTAAACAAGCTATGGGCCTGTGGTTCTTTGGACTTGACAAATCTCCGGTGTTAGGGATCAATACCGTGCGTCCTTCCACTAGCCACTGTGGGATGGGTTGTTCTCCGTTTAAGATAGTAATAAGTATACGCGCTAGACGTTGGTGCGTAGAAGTGAACTTCTTCCACCAAAAGTTGTTTATTTTATCTGGCCCTTGGGCTGAAAAGGTCTCAGTTCTAGAGATAACTTTCTTCACTTCTTCAGCAGCAATTAGTAGACACACACTCTCTTCTCAACTAGGCGGATTTTTAACGGCATCTGACTTTTTATTGAACAGACGGGAAGGCTGAGTAGATAAGGTGGAATTTTTCTGAATCCACTTTACTCGCCATTCAAGACGCTATTTCGCTGTTGAAAGAGATCCTACTTTTTGCGTCCAGTGCTGCTTGATAGTCAACAGTTGACACTTGTTCAGCGTGCGATATGCTTTCTTTAAGTTCCGAGCAAGTGCCCTAACTAACGCATGCATTAGATTTGCAAAGCCACATATGCCTGTTTTAAGTGGTGAGTCTGAACAGACTATAGCCAAATTTAATTACCACACTGCAGGAGAATTAGCAGTTCCTTTCACATCGCAAACAAATCATCTTTCCGACACTGCCGGTAGTAAAGTCAAACTAAACACTCTCTGGAACAGAGTGATGGGCTATACAAAAGAAGCTGATGATCCTGAGATATACTCTAGACTCATCAAGAGAGTGGTACGTCTTATGGACGAAGTGCAAACAAATTCCAGAAAGAACGAAGTAAAATCTAACGAAATTCAACTTCCTGGATTACATCAAACATCTGAAAAAAAAGGAAAATAGAACCTCAGAGATTTTACTCAACCGTAAAGCACATGAAAACGGAAACAAAGAGGATTTCGAAACCAACAAACCTCTAAAAAAAATCAATTGAAAATATGTTACTTCTTAGCGATACAGCAACGGTAAATATTCACACTCAATTCAACCATGTGTACGAGCAAAATAAGTTATAATTTTAAGCATTTTCAGGCATGATTCGCAAAATTGTAATTGTAAAATTTGATCATGTGTACGAGAAGAATCAATATTAATTTTAGGCTAAAAAAAACAAGAAAAAATCAAGGAGAATGAAAAGAAAGAGAGGTATAAAGACCTTATAATGGAGTTGCGACGGTTATATCCGGAACATTCTGTTAAGCTAGCCGTTCTGATCATCGGTGCTCTTCAAGGTCCCAAGCTTTCACTGGTTAATAGCCTGAAAAGCATCCCTGCGTGTAAACGAAATGCTAAGACACTTGCGGGGAAAATGCGCAAGGCGGTCGTTCTTGGGTCGCTCCGTGTCCTCAGGGTGCACGAGACTTTCGCCGGATCATCGTATTGAGTATATCGCAGACTGTAACCGATGACACTTTCGATATCGATGCGAAAAGAAGTGAAAATTTGGAGTTTGTAGTTTTCAAAGCTCATCTGAAATCGATGCAAGCAGTTAACGTTCGTGAGTATTTATTTCAGATGGATCCTAAAGGCGTATCTAGTTGCTGGGAATCGAAATTACTCTCTTAGCTGTATTTCGAGTAGAGTTGTTCTCATTGAAATCTAAGTTAAAACTTATAGTATTAATGTAGTGAAGGCCTTTTCCGGGTTTTTGATGTTTTTATTTCAATATTGCCGACATGTTTCGACTCGGATCTGAGTCTAAACATGTCAGCAATATTGAAATAAAAAAATAAAAAAACCGGAAAAGGCCTTCACTACATTAATATTCTAAGATACCGGAAAAAAATTAAAAACTGTTCCTTGGAGTTAGGTCTCTAGCTGCGGATGACCTTACGCGGCAGACGGGACAGTTAGAGATGAAGTTTACTACTATTATTATTATTATTATCATCATTATTTATGTTATTCGTCTGCGAAAATATGGAAAACGAGTGTAAAGTGTTCTCTTAAATTGTGGAAAAGTGACAGAAATGCTTTGGAGATTTTCGTGACATACCTATTTTTTTGAGAACGATTTTTTACTTTTTGTCTTCAGTCTTAACTTGATATTATTCTTAGACATTCTTCGATTTCATCGAACTATACGTATGCTCAAAAGCAGAGTGAATGATAATCACTTCACTCTTACCCGTAATTGCCTCTTTGAGTGACATTGCTTTCCTGTCAGTTGGTTTGGAAAGGTGACCCATGTTTACAGACTTCTTTTTCTTTGTTGAGTGGAATCGATGCCTTTCTATGTTCGAATTATTTGATGATGTAAAAACAGCCTGAAAGTGTGGCATGTTGATTTTGACTGCAGTTTCATGCATGCGGCATTCTTTTTAAAGTTCTTGACTGAACCTCTCAGCTTTTTGAAGAAGAGTAGAAATTTGACCAAACTTTGAAAAGTCCGTTGCAGGAGGTATTTCTTCCGAATTTTTATATATTTTTTCAGAACAAGAAAAAATATTTTAAAAAGTGTTGTCGAAAAGTAGAAAGTATTTATACCTTCTACTCAACAATTTGAAAACTTTAATTTTGTTCAATAAAACATCTCAAAACCAGTTTGAGTTAACTATACATTATGAAAATGCAAACTAAATTAGTGAATTGAAGGGTTGCAGCACAGAACTAGATAACGAAAACTTTTGCTGAAAATGGGCTTTTTGCATAAAAACGTAAAAAATTGAATGTATGTCGTGTTAAAAGGATTTGTTCAAAATCTCAATATTGGTAATTCAAAACCAGATAACTGACTCTCTGTACTCGTCTCTAATCTTTCTTTTTAATTGTCTAACATCCCGCTTTTTAAAAACAAGCCTTATACTACCTTACTAACTATTTGCTATATATCGTCCTAAATTACTATTCTTATTTCTAAACGCTTGCGACTTTGTCCTGGGCTTCCATTTCCTCTTACCATCATCAATCTCAAAAGTGGACTCTATTCCGCAACACTACTTCGTAATTCTTCTTCTTGAGAAGTCATTTTTTGGCTTTTTTTCTACCCTGTGCAACCAGCTTTCTCTTTCACATCTTCCAGCTTCTTCATCCACCCCTCCCCCTAACCATTTTCATTCACAATCCATTTCATTCTCTCTTCTATACTCTCCCCTCCCCCTCCGTCACCTGTACACCTCTCTAACAAATGGAACCATGATTCCTGCTCATACCTACATACTCTACACAGATTATCTTCTTCATTCATCCAAGACCTACATGCTCTTACACCCTCTCCCATTCTGAATCTCACCACTCTATTCCATTTTCTCTCCTTTTCAATCTTTTTCATGTACTCTGGTTCCCCCTGCTTCTTAACCATTCTATACCAGCTGTTGTATCTTGAATCTGCGATTTTTTTCCATCTTTCCTCCCCTAGCCTTGCCTTCATCTTTTAATCTATTTCTTCCCACTCTCTACCTCTCCCTTGCATACCGCATTTAAAACTCATTTCATATATCTCATTCTCCCATTTTGAACGCCCCACGTTGCCCCTCCTCTCTTTGTCCATAACCTCCCGAGCACACGCTTGTGCAATGTTGCTTCCCTCTCCCTTTCTTAGTTTCTCTTCTAAGTTCCAGGATCTTTTCACTTACCTGACCACCATTTTTTCTCGTTCAATTCTTCCCTTAGCATATCACCTGGGCAGCTCCAACGTGCTCCCATAACCCATCTCAAAAATCTCTGATGCAAACTTTCCAGTCTCTTATGTTCTTCCCATCCCCAAATTTCCACGCTTATAGCTTAACACTGACTAGACTAACAAACACATCAAACATCCACACCCTCAAATTCCAGTCGTCCTTGAACCTTCTTTTTTCTATACCCCATACTTGTCCCATTACTTTGCTCGCGCATTCTCATCTCTTCCTCACCAGCAATTCGCTTCCTCCTCTCGTTTCGAACCAAAATCCTAGGTAGCAAAACTCCTCCACTAACTCCACCACTACGTTATTTATTTTCTATTCGTACTCTACTCTACACTTTTTATTTCTAAAACACATAATCTTAGTCTTGTTCACATTCACTATTAAACCCTTTTCTCTCACATAGTCTTCGAATACTCTTATCATCAGATTCATACAGCTTTCATCATCCGCTACTAGAACTACGTCATCTGCTCAAAGGGCTCAAAGGGATCTCTTGCCTGAACCCCCTTCCTGTCCAGAATTCCTCTCCTTTCTTGTCTCCTATCTTCAACCTTATCTTAGTTTCCACAAATATTTCTTTTATCCTCTCTATTAATCCTTCGTCTACTCCTCTCTCCTTCATGGCTGCCCATAACACCCTCCTGCTAACTGAGTCAAATGCTGCCTTAAAATCGACAAACAGTGCGACTAGTTTCCCTTTCTTTCGTCCTAGATTCCTATCGACTAGATAGTTGAGCACGTAGATGTTATCTGTGGTTCCCATCCCTTTTCTTAAACCCGGTTGATGGTGTGGTATACTTCCCTTTTCTTCCACCTGTCTTTCTAACTTCCTTCTAAGCACTTCCGCATCAATTTTATATCCCACCAACACGAGGGTGATCCCTCTATATTCCTCTACCCTTTTGCCCTCTCCTTTCTTAATCAACGGTACTACCAGCCCTGTCTTCAATTCCTCCGGCCACCCTTCTCCTTTCCATACCTCATTGCAAATCTTCCACATCTCTTCTCTCACTTCTAATCCTCCATATTTCAGTGCTTCATTTTCCAAGCCATCTTCCCCTGTTGCCTTATTTCTTTTCAATCGAGCAATCGCCTCATTCACCTCTTACCTACTAATCTCGTTTTCGCTGTCCTCGTCTCCCTCTACCGCTTTTCTTCCTTCTCCCTTTACCCTATTTTCCACCCCTCCTAGCCCCAAAAACTTTTCTCTTCGGAAATTTTTCGATTTTCCTAGCAGGGATGAATAAATATTTCTCACATCTCTTAAAGTAAATTGCAAACGGTGTTATTACAGGGGTGGTTTCTTGAAGCTGTTAGTACATTATCCCCTAGGTCATAGACTTAATGAAAAAATCAGTGGGGACAACAACTTTTATCACATAATAAATGTTATGTTCTTTCATAGTTGAGGATGAACAAATAATTATAACATCCCTTAAAGTCAATTGGGATCCACATAATTGGGAGGGTTGTTTCCTAATTACGTTAGAACATCGTCCTCTGGTTCATTGAGTTGATAAAATAAGTTATGGGGTACACAAAACTTGATTATTGCAAAAATTCTTTGATCTCCCTAGGTAAGGGATGGCATAAATGTCTTATTTTATGAAAGCAAATTTAGATAAGTGACCTGGAGAGGTTGATTTCTGGGGCTTGTTCCAAACGCATCTATTAAAGAATTTTTTTGCGGTTGTATCAAAAGTAGCCCTCACAGGGATGACTCTAGAAATATTCTTTGCGAAATCTCTTATCGTAATTTTTATCATGTTCGCAATTTTTCCTTCAAACTTTTTCTAAGACTTAGACAGCATTCTTTACTTGTACTCTACAGCCTTATATATTTAGCGTTGGTGTGTTTAAAGAATGTATTGTCATATGTCATATATGTATTCTCAATAATATAAAGTCAATAATACCAAGTTAATAATATTAGGTCCTCAAGTTTTGGAAAAGCAAGAAAAAGCTGCCAACTGAAGTAAATACACAAATTATACATATTTACTTTTAATAAGCTATTTATTTCAGTTTGAGCTAAAAATGAAATTTCCTGAAATACCAAAAATAGCCATTGTCACACAAAAAGGAATATTAAGTATCCGATCTTATGCTCTAACTTTGGACTTCAGTCGAAAGTGACACTCGCTCTGGCAGGCACCACAAGATCGAGTACTTTCCGGACAGACTGCGTACCTGTACAGGTAAAATTTTTAAATGAGACCAATGCTTCTCATTTTTATATAGGATTTAGATGGAACATAAATGTCTTGAGGGGCACCGTTAAACATAGCGTTGAGCTTCGCATGATAAGATTCACAACCGTTCGTTATACGCGTTGTTATTTGAGAAAATTCAGGCTAAATTGTATGTGCAAAACTTGAATTTCTAGATATGTGAGTTTTAAAAAACATATTCACAAAACGTTTACACTCTTTCGTCCGATGGTTGGATAGGCCTCAGTCCTTCATTAAAGCACTGTTTTTTTTCGGGCGGATGTAAAATAGCAAGACCAATGAAGCTTAAAGAAAGGACCCATTTCTGATTTTGCGTTTATATATTTATTGCTCAATCGAGCTCTTAAAATTTTCTCCACTAATATTGACTCAATCTAAAACCTTTAATAGTAGTGGAATCTTTTAATACTGCACGGATTGCTGAATAGATGCCAATTCCGAAATTCAAGTTTCTTGCAATAACGGTAATAACCTTCTTTCTGAACCACATTTACTTCTTTCTTGTCAGGTCCGCAACTCAACAGAAGCCAACTGGTGGGGGAAGAGGACTACTATTCGGCTAGGCCCCCACCCCCCTTTGGTTTTGACCATAGGAGGCAAGTTGACAACAGCCAACAGTGGCTATGGTTTTATGGTCACGACCTGGCACTGGTAAAGTCGACCTAAACCCTGAAACGATTATTTCACATAAGGTAGTTGTGCAGAAAAACAGGTCTCGGGAACAATATATTTAATTATGTTTTCAAGATTTTTAATATTATTATTGATGGTATTGTTGAAGAGGGAACACATTGTTTTTTCACGAAAAAAAAATTGAAAAATGCAAAAAATATTGTGTAGAAAATTTGATGTACGTTGTTGGCTTTAGGGCCAGGTGATTACATTTTTTCGATACGCCCTAATAACCAATAAAAGCATTAAAAACTGATTTCAGCTGAAGGAGTATCAACTTTATAAAAAAGATACTATTCACGAGCAACAGGACACCATAAGAAATAATGACGACGGCTCAGAGGAACACACTACGCTGGTAAGAGAAAATCAATTTATTTGCGATTAATGTACGGTCAGCATTAGTGATTTTTTAACTAATAGACAAACTAAAGTTTTCATTTTGATCAATTTAAAGACACAAATGTATAAAAAATACAAAATTACAAAATAGTACAAACAATTTTTAAAATACAATGACAAAGTAGACAAATCAAATTTTGTATTTGAAATGGCCATTTTTCGAGCTGGAAAAGGGAATAGAAAAGTTCTATCATACCCTATCCCTATCCCAGTTTTATGATATTTTGACGAAAATTGTCAGAATTATTTTATTTGAAATTATCAAAAAGTCTTTTCTATTCATGCGTCCACCTTGAATTATGTCGACGAAAAAAGTTTTTCTGTTTAAAACATATCTTTCAAATATTATAAATGAGCACAACTTCCTTACTCTTCAATAAGTTGTATGAATATTATAGGTCAATCGATTTGCCTCGAATCAAGGAATCTTTTCCGTTCTGGCATAAACTTTGAATTATGTTAGTGAAAAAGGTTTTACTATAAAAAAACGTTTTTTTAAATGTTATGCATTGCCATAGTTTCCTTACTCCTACATAACATGTATCAATATTAGACGTCAGAGAGAGAGGGAAAGAGGGTGGGAGGGAGAGAGGGAGATACACACACGTGCACGCACACACACATGTCGTTTTATTCTAATCGGAAGGTTCATAGAACTTGAGAGTTTGAAAAATATAATTCAGAGCAGCGATCGAAATCGGTGATCACTCTGGGGATAGCGACTAACATGTCGAGGAATGCTCTGCTAGTCGGGGAAAACTAGGGAGACCTGCACTTCACAGTGGTGCTGCGTACATCACTCTCAACATTTGAACTGCAACCCTTGCAAAGCAAACTAGCAAAGCAGTTGCTCCCTGGGAGCAACTACCATCCATGAAATTGACCCTGGTTTCCAGTAGAACTGCGGTAAGTCACACCGATGGCCACGTCTCATGACCGTAGGATGGGCGGCAATAGGGCTCGAGCAAACCCTCGTGTGTCTTGGGGTCAAGGAGCGAGTTAAGAATGACAGCTGTCTGCATCGCTGATTGCACACGAGCGATGGCTTTGCACCTTCGAGAGCACAGATCACAAAGGGAATCATTTTAACCGAATATCCCTGGTAGATTTGTGGCAGCTCATGTATAGTATATTCTCCCTTAGATATATATCCCTTAGGATATTTTATGATATACAGGAGTATGTAGTGTGGATTACCATTTTGCTTATATCAAACATCATATCAAAAGAATAAAGATATATTGGAGAGAAAATTTGAATCAATTTTTATCTATTTTTAGCCTTAGAAAACTCAGAGATTAATTGCAAAATAGGAACTCATTAAAAAACCTAGTTATTTCACAGCAACAATCATGGAGCGTTCTGTTGCGTGAATGTCAGGAGAGGAAAGAAAACCCCACGTCATTAGAATATTTTAGAGTACATACGAGTATACAATTAACCATTTGGGTGCATTATCAGCGTCCTTACATTTTCCGAAGCCGCTTATTTTCAATTTGATTTCAACATAACATCATAAAGAACAAACAAAGTAGGCGCCAATCGCCTACAAGGAAGGGTTTCGTAGCCTACTAAGACGTTAATTTAGGTCTTAACAAAAGCTTAAAACAAAGTATGTTTTCATTTTTTCAAAGATTTTATTCAAAAGAATTTTTTGAAAAAAATTAGTTAAAAAAAATGTATTATATTTTACGAGGAGTGGGAAGGCCCCTGACAACTTTTCAAAACATTATTGAAATTTTCATATTTTCTAACTTTAACTTGCTTTAAATCAGAAACTATTGGTTATGATTTTAACGAATTATGCATAAAACTATACTTTAGCTGTAGAGCAATTATAGTTAATCTTTTTTGTTATGAAAAAAAAGTTATTACTTTTTTTCTGGGCAAGTGCACGAAGAATGTTTAAATGTTTTCAATCGAAAAGTCTATCGAGGTAAGTTTTAGCAATCAAAAACTTCCAGTGGACGAAGTGTTCAGTAGAATCTGTTGATTTTTTGTAAAGTTTTACTTCAATTGAAATAGCCGTTTATGAAGTACGCGGATTTTATTGTTGTGCGCGCAGTGCCGTGAGATTGAGCTCGTAGCGTAGACTACGTTTCCATTTATAAATTTGGATCATTCTTACCTACTAGAATTTGTAGTGTATATTACTGCCAATATATCCTGCATGATAAAGACAAAGAATTAAATTTTCTAAACTACATAATTCCACTATAACTGTCCAAAAGTATCGAAAATTGACGTTTTTCCTAATTTGAAATCCCCCTAAAATCTGCGAAAGCAGTATTAAAAATCTGGTAAAATCACATCTTTTTCAGCAAAATATAAACTTCAAAATGAGACTTTTGTCTGTTTTTTATCTGTAACTTACTTCTCTGACAACTTTCTGCAACAAAAATGTGTGATGAACTAGCAGAGCTATATTTTAATGAACTAAAATAGTGAAATTAGTACAAATCTATAATAAATATGATTTTATAATTCACAAGTCAGGATTAAATGTTTTGAGGTCATCGTCATATTCTTCGTTCGTCAAGTAATGCCCAGTACTGTGCTTTGTTGCCAAAAATGGGCATTTTTTCTCAAGCTAGTCTTCGTGTTCGTATGAATCCGTCTCTATTTTCCGAACCACATACGTGAGAAGATGCTGCTGTTACGTCCTTCACACATCGTTCAACTGCTTGTGTGTGACATGGAAGGTGGAAGACGTCATTCTTCAGTAAATGAGTTATATCTTTTGAAGCGAACTGCTTCAGCTCATCGCCAGTGAATTGCATGGTCAACGGAGGTTCAGTTATTATACATTTCTGTCAGTCAATGAGTTTGATATAATTATTCGCCTCGAAATTCAGTGGTGGAACTACAAATTTCCTTTACAAGTTTTTGACTTGCTGCTTTCCTGGCTGGCATTATGTAACTAACAGCTTGTTTTCTGATGTTTGTTATCTTGTCGCTTAAACTAGCAAGAATGATGTTCTTCGGGTGTCGCATTTGGTAGGTTCTAAATCAACAATGGGTAGCATATGACAAAATAATAAACTCTTTCCTATCTGGCCAGAAAATCCTGAAGGACCAGTCGTTTTGCCGTCGACTTCTTCGAACAAGTAATGTAAGCCTAATTCATTACTATGTAACTATCAAACTACCCACTGTAGTGGCATTTGAAGTTTCTCTTCCAAGCAACGAATAATACCACTGTGTTTCCCAGTATGCGTTGGGCAACCATCACATCCGGCGCATGCTAGACTTGATAAATCAATCATTTTGCCGAGAAGATAATTGTAAATAGCTTCTGAAACATTTGCAGCTTCGGTCGTTTACGACGATACGTGTCCTGAGTAGAGAGACCCAGGCTCCTGTATCAGAGAAGTGTGTTCTTCCGCTGGAGTTCTTTTATGCATCGTCCCATCCATATCTATCATGTCTCGTCAGCACAATCTCCATCTAAAGAATCGTCACTTTCAGCATCGATGATAGATCGGAAACTTCACTTTCTATAATGACTGTACTATTTCCACTGTTGCTCTCTTTCTCAACTGCTTTCTGATGTTTTTTATCAATGAAAGTGTCATTATCATAGGCATCGTTTGTACGCTTTATTTTCTGATGAACAACGTGTGACGAATCTGGTAATATGTTCATGGCTCTGGAGCTACGTTGATCTAGAAGGAAGTCTTTTATTTTTTTTGATAATCGGTTTTCCGAAGAACAAATGCACTGTGTCTCTAAGCACTTGCAAGCAGCTACGTCAAATAATCTTCCTGCTTCATGAAGGTATGATTTAATCTTTTTCTTGAAATGGGGTTTATCTATGTCACTAAGACAAGGGTCTCCACAATCCACAGGAGCAGCTTGACCCAGGATCGCCCAACCTTTTTCAAGATCTACCATTTTTTTTTCGAAAGGAAAACTGAGAGAAAATTTATGACCCCTCGGTGAAAAATCCCTGCTTGAAGGGCTCGGTTCTGAAATTTGAACGTGGTGGAGCCTTCTTTTTAAGGGTTCGAAGCGGCTCGAATTAGGTAAAGGATTTTGACAGTTCTGGGTCAGAGCAGAGTAGATCCGACCTATTGGCCTGGGATCCCCAATAGATACAGGATCTACGTTTGGAGACCCCTGCACTAAGAAATGATTTCTCATACTAGTAACTGCAGCAAGTTCCTGCCTTAGCATATTCAATATTTTTTCTCAACTAACCACAGGAATCGAACTCTTTTTCCATATTCCTTCTAATATTTTGCCTACCAAGTTTAGTGCAGTATTCAAATTTTGTTCACGGTCAATAAAATAAGCGTGCCTCATTACATCCAGATATGTAGGAAGTCTCACATCATTGAGGTCACCACAGACTTCCAAAATATTGCATTCTACATTTGACGTCATTTCAGTTATTCTTTGATAGCGTACAATGGACTGGACCAAAAGTGTGAGGATTGCACTTTTGACCAGAAAAAACTTGAATGTACAAAAAAATAGAATGATGATGCCAGAAATAACGAAAAAAATAATGTTCAAAAGGTAGGCTTCTTGTTAATACATCAGACTTTTCTGGAATCGCCATTTATGCATCGCCTAGGCAAATTGATATACTGGTCATTCATTTATTAACTTAAACAAAACTTTATCACCTCAGGTACTCACCTTTATAGCGGAAAGTTGTCAGAAAATTAAGTTGCAGATTTTAGGGTGTTTTCAAATGAAGAAAAACGTCCATTTTCGACAATTTTGGTCAGTTATTGTAGAATTATGTAGTTTTCGAAATTTAATTCTTTACCTTTATCATGCAGGATATATTGGCAGTAATATAAATTAAAAATTCTAGTCGATAAGAATCATCCAAATTTATATTTCATCGTCTGTAAGTTTTTGATTGCTTAAACTTACCTCGATAGACTTTTCGATTGAAAATATTTAAACGTTATTCGTGCACTTACCCAGAAAAAAGTAATAACTTTTCCTCATAACAAAAAAGATTAAGTTTAATTGATCTATAAGCTTAAGTATAGTCTTATACACAATTTCTTAAAATTATAAGTTAAAAGTCCCAATAGTTTATGATTTATAGCGAGTTGAAGTTGGAAAATATGATAATTTCACGCTATGAAAAAATCGTCTTTTTCCAATTATTTCAAAAACGAAGGAAGTTACAACTTTTTTCATTTAGAAAAAAGATGCACAATCCAATTTCCTATAAGGGTAAGTATTTAAACGGTTAAAATTTAATAATGTTTTAAAAAGCTATCTGGGGCCATAAAACCGAATGTCACATGTAGTATAACTAACATAGTTTTTTATTTACACTTTTTTAACATTGAGAGTATATATGGAATATACAGACTAATTGGCAATGTTAAAAAAAAATGAGATCAGTATTGTGTCTAAAAAGGAACGGTTCACAAATCTAAATTACATAATGATTTAATTCTCGTCATCATCCGAAGAGTCATCTTCGGACGAATTATCACAGTTACCAACTTTCTTGTTAGTAACAACTTTAGCATTTATTTTGTCAAAATAATCGTTGTAAAACGCTTTTCCTTCTTCGGTGAGGTACGGCATTAGACTCTTAATATCTTTCATTTTCGCGGGAGTAATTCCAACCCGAGGGGCGAGTTGATTTTGGAAAATCTCCAAGTTTCAGTTTTAGATCAACGTAATACGTGGACGGGTTTTCCCCTGAGTAATTCTGAAAAACATCTACTTTTCCAGTTGGGCAATAGTGAATTTCAGTGAGCCTAGATAATTCGTAAATTATGGCAAATTATCAGTGACCGTCCCTGATTAATGTAGAATTCAATCAAATGTTTTGAATTCTCTGAATTCTTCTGAAAGCATGGCATTCTTTTAAACTATTTCCAAATTCATCAACTTTGAACAACGGTGAACTACTTTAGAATTCACGTTGAATTATTGTAAATTCTTTCAAGTCTTTTGAATTCTGCAGAATTATCTCGATTTCTCAGACTTTATGTGTAATCTTTTGAATTCTTTAAAAGATTTTAAAGAATTTTCTTGAAATATTTAGGACATAACTTGATTTATTTTTAATTTGTTGAATTCTTCTCAAAACCTGAAATTCTTTTCAACTATTTCCAAATTCAACAACTTTGGACGACGGGTGAACTGATACTGGATTAGGATGCCTATGTTTTTTTTAATTTTGAAGAATTCTGTATAAATCTTTGAATTGGCATGAAACCATTTAAATTCTTTTAAAGGTTTTTGAATTTTCTTGAAATATTTAGAATACAAGTCAAATTATTTTGAATTCCTTAGAATCTTTTCAATTCTCCAGAATTCTCTTTATTTCTTAGAACTTATTTGTGATCTTTTGAATTATTTTAAAGAGCATTGATATATCGAACTCCGCATCGAGAAACTGAGATCGTTGAAAGTCGATTCGAAAGACTTTGAAACTGGCCAGTTCGAATCGTTATTTTTTTAAACTGACTTTTGAGCTTCCAGTCTAATTAAATAAAACGTTGATAATCTAATTTAATGATCGAACTTTTAATATCATGTTAAAGTAAAATAAATTGTATATACGTAAATGTAGCATTTTAAAATAAACTTCAGAATTATCCAAATCATCGTTCAAAATTGAAGAGAAGTTGTATTGTTAACAATATGCAAGTCAAAAACCTTACAGAGGGAGAAAATCGACTTTAAAATATTCGCCACTTCGGCTTCATATACGGAAGCTTATGTGTTCGATTCTTACAGCCTGCACTTAAATTTTTTTTTTATTAATATGATCATAAATATATAATTTTCTACAGTAATCTTCAAAAAAGTGTGCAAATAATATTTTTTGATGCCCTTTTTTTACCGAAAAACTGACTTTCTTTAACCTTATTATGTTTTTTGCAAACAATTTTATTTTATATAAATTATGTTAATTTTTGCAAAATGTTGACAAATTAATTAAAAGTATGAACGAGTGTTTTTAAACGACAAAGGAGGATGTTAAAAATAGGCGATTTTTGGCCTACGAGTTTTGTCTATTTTAGAGCTCATATTTTAGAATATTGTGGCTGGATTATTAATAAACTTGGTATGCAACTGTTTTCAGTGGTAGTCTTTTGGATTTCGATGTCAGAAATACGAGTTTAAAGATGGCGGTTCCAATGCGGCCGCCTTCAAAATGGTCCAAACATGCGAATATTTGTCAAAATCCATAAAGGTCATCTGACAAAAGGTTTTCATGGTGCTCTTTTCGATTTCGTACAGGGAAAGTCCGAGCTTAAGATGGCGGTCAAAATTCACTGATTATAGTGGTGGAACTCGCATGTACCATGCTTATAGTTTCACTACGCTGCGCTACAGCGTCCTGCTGTTTATGGCAACCTGGGCTTTGTCGAATCTTCCGCCGTACCAAGATGAACGCATCGTCCTCAGCAGCGCGACGGCATCACACAGCGGGCTGGTAGGCCTTTGACATCTTGGTTGCACTAGCTCGACTGGCGCTGACGCTTCTGTCGCTTCCTCGGTAGGGTGGTCTTCCTAAGTGACGGGTATCTCCTCGTCCCCGGTAGATGGTTGGTCCAGGTCTCTCCCCCCTTTGTGGCGTAGCCGTAGCACTGTGGCGTGCTGTCATACTCCGCAGCCATATGGCACTCTTTGACGCATCTCCAGCATAATCTGGTCCGGTCAAGAGCCTCGCACTTCGCTGCCAGGTGGCCGTAGTCTTAGTAGCGGTAGCATATTATGGCCTCCCTTTTCTTGTGTATTCTACAGGACAGAGGTGGGTTCAAAAATAAGAAGAAGCCGGGAAACTCCCGCACAACACTATGGAAAGAGAGTGAGGGAGGCCACCTTGAATCCTACTAAGCAAAATACCAATAGACCATAACGGAAGAAGTTAAAGTCCCGTTCCAATAGTCGGGTTACTTCAACTCCGAAAAGTAAGGAAAGAAGGGCGCCGCCTGTACATAGGAACACCGGAAAACAGAGGCAGGAAAACACCAGGCGCGCTCGTCCCGAAGCGGTCTTTATGTAACCGACTAAGGGATCGAGCTACTCAGAGAACCTGAAGGACGTCAAAGGTAAGGTGCATCGAGACCAGTCATTAGCGAAGTAAGCGGCCATGCAGAACACAAGACTAAACTGTTCTCTGCATCAGGGAGGCTGTTAAGAATGTGGGAAACGTCCGCCAGCGCGTTCCTCGCATCGAAGTCAAGGTTCTGAACCTCGACGAGACGACCCTGGAAAAAGAGGTACGAGATACTGTGAGGAGACACTTCGAAGAGAGCCTGACTACTGTTGCCGATGTCAGAATGACGAAGAAAGCCTTGAGAGGGTACCTGAAGGCATACGTCAAACTAAACGAGGAGCTAACCTCGAGGATACTCTATACGGGACACCTTAAGGTGTGATGGGTGTCCCGTAGAGTAGACAAGAAGATTGAGGCCATAAGATGCTACCGCTGACAAGGCTACGACCACTTGGCAGAGGGGTGCGAAGGTTCTGACCGGACCAGATGCTGCTGAAGATGCGATAACAGCAGGACGCCGAATCACGGCGTAGCGAACCTATAGGCATGGCTTTGAAACAATGAGAAAGCGGATCCAGGGTCATTGTCTGGCTAGTGAGGGGAGGTGAATTTAGTGGGTATCACGTCTTTTTAGGTCGAGTCCCATACTTAATGCGTCAATGCATGCTCACCTCCCCTAAAAAAATATGAATATTTAATTATATTTCAACGGTCGCCATATTGGATCCGCCATCTTGAGCCCGGAGTTTTCCGCCAAAAATCAAGAAGAGCACCATTAAGACCCTTTCTCATATGATCTTTATGGATTTTAAAAACATTCGCATGTTTGGACCATTTTGATGGCGGCTATGTTGGAAACGCCACTTTGAATCTCGTATTTCTGACTTAGAAATCAAATAGAGTACCACTAAAAACCCTTGTATACCAAGTTTATTTAAAATCAAGCTGAAAGTTTCTGAAATATGAGCGGAGGATATGTATACATGCATCCCCTCGTTACGGGATAAAATGAACTGAACTTCACTCATTCTATATAAGTTCCCAGTTCCCCACAACGGAATAAATGTCATTGTCCCCTCTAAAATAGAAAAAAAAAAATTTTTGAATGTGTGTTCACTTTACACTCGCAGGCTAAAAATGACCTCTTTTTAAAATCCTCCTTTATTTTTAATCAGAATTTCCAAACAGAACAGTGAATCATTAAAGAAATATTTGCTTCCTGGAATAGAATATATTTTTTCAAGTTTTTTTGCATGCAAATCACTACAAATAAATTAACTGCAATATTACTAATAACATTAAATTTTGTACAATTTATTTGGTCCACTTTTACACTTGCATAAAATTACCATTTCAAGCTAGAGTGATATTTATCATAAAAACATGGAAAGCAGAAAACATCACGACATCTCGCACATCGGATAAACGATGAGCTTTTATGGGTACCAGATTTTTTAAAGTGTCTATTGGGAAGCACACTTGATTTACATTTAAATTTTAATAAATGAATGAAAAAGTGCAGACAGCGAGAATCAAACACGGAAGTTTCCGGCTATGAAGCCGAAGCACTACTGCCTGAGCTACGGCCCGAATGGAATATTCTTCGCCGAATTCTATATGGCCTGTAGCGAATATTTCAAAGTCGGGTTTCTCGAAAATGGATAAAAAGGACATATTAATGAATTAGAATATAATTTCGATTCGAAAAAATTTCGAACAGCCCAGTTTGAGTCGAAAAACTGAGCTTGTCGGAATTCGATTCGGAATAATTTCGATCTGCCCAGTTTGAAACTAATTTTTCTCGAAGTGACTGAGCGCGTTGGAAGTCGATTCGAAATACATTCGAACGACTAAATATGGATCGTGTTCATTGCGATGGAATGTTTGAAAGTCTTTTGATCGTTGCTAATAGTTACTTTTTAAATTGTGACATAAGCTATTTATTTTCAGGAAAATGACATTCGTTATAAAATTGAAAAGAGTGAGGGAAATTCATGTTCACAAAAAATAAAAATTCAGGAAATACAATCTAGAGAATATATTGATCCGCCTGCAAATGTGTTAAAAACTGATAAAAGTAGTATCAAAAGTGATTTATCGGTAGAGGAAAATAGTCAATACGAGACAGCAATTGATCAAATAAGTAATGTTGATGCTCGACCTAATATTTCACTCGAACTCGGTGTAATAGAAGATATTTCATTTTTGCAAACTGAACACTTGTTACAAATGGCTTTCTCTGTTGCTGATGCCTTAGGTGATAACAATGAGTCTACTGAAATGGATTCATTGGGTAACTTAACAGAAAAAAACGAGTTTCTAAACATTTGTCTTCAAGATCACAGGATACTTGTAAATCAACTGCATAGTGAACTCAGCCGGCAAGTAAGTATTCATAAATACTTCATACAGAAAACATTTTTCAAATGCACATCTAGCATTTATACGATTGCTGGATACTTGTCCTGGAAAATTTATTTGCCAATTAAATTCAGAAATTAAAAAATTATTCAAAGTTTGCTACATATAGTTACAAAAAATGGTATCGTAGCCTATTTAAATATATTATTTAAAATGTTTCACTTTTATATTTTAGTTTCCTTTCAAAAGATGTTTTATGATGGGGGGGGGGGGTCTATTTGGCTCTTATGTTCTTTTGGAGTGCAAATTTTGGCCACTTATTCCGTTTTGCAGTGCCAAACTTGGGCACTGATAACCTGTCATAGTGCCGAAATTTGGCACCTATGCTCCTTTGCACATTGGCGCTCCTACACTTTTGGGCTGCCAAACTTTGGTGTTTATTTCCTTTTGGTGTTCCAAACTTTGGCGCTTATGCCCTTTTGACATGCCAAACTTTCACACTTATGCACTTGTGCCCTTTGGGATTCCAAACTTTAACGTTTACGCCCTTTTGTAGTGTCACGTCCCGCGTTGAAGGCCAGGGTATTTTGGAGAGGTGTGAATGAGAAAGATCAGTTTCGCTGATCACTTCAGGGTGGTAAGGCCTGACTAAGTTGAGTGATGAAACGAAATTACTTGATTGGTGAAGTTTGGTGGTAATTATACGACTGCCTTATTTGAAGGGATTACAGTTGTAGTTTCATTTCTTTCCGTTCAATGGCACCACTGTTCAGAGTTAATGGAAAAAATATAGCGCCTCCATAGGCCACCCTGAAAAACGCATTCTTTTTAAAGCTTAGGGTGGAGTTCGAATGCTGCTGCTGATTCGAAGCTAGTCGCACGTTTGATTTCCGATGCGACGACTACACCCTCTATAATCAGTACAGTTTCATCGTCTGCGACAGTAGGTTGTTGCAAGCAATGGCAGAAAGACTAAAATTATTATTCAATTTCCTTGATGAGGAGGAAAATCTTTTATTAATTTTATTAAAAGATGCAGTTCGGAATGAACCCTAGGCCTTGTATTCGACAAGAGATCTTGAGGGGTTCCAAAAGATTCTCATAGAGACTTTAAAGAAAAATGACGACTCAGTGCTCCGAACATTTTTCCATTTAAATATTCAACAATTTAATTATGTGCTGTCAATAATTGAACATGCACTACAGGGAAATTCATGTGGAAATGTGAAGCAGCCAATAAGCCTAATATTAATAAAACTATGATTAATTATTAAATTTTTTGTCGAAATTTCTCTGATCCAATTCAGAATTATATTATTATAATTATATAATTTATAATAATAATATAAATTGTAATTATTATATTATTTTTCGAATTATTTATTTTTAAAATCCCCTATTCAAAATCAGTAGGTACTATAATTGATGCAAAAAACAATTCTACAAGGACCATAATATCTGAGACAAGGTGTGGGGGAAATTGCGGAAGCCATGGATCAACCTTGTAAGTAAAATATATTATTTATTTGCCTACATTACATACATAATACATAGTTACATATATAAATAATTACATACACTCATTTATGAATGAATATGTGATACATTTTCTATTTGCATGTAAAACAAAACGTTCCCACAATGTAATTATTTGATTAGGCTTTGTATGTATATGTAATTTATATGTAATTAGGCAAATCTTACTGAATAATTCAGTAGTGATCTTGACTCAATGCCATGGCAATTGAAACATGTCAATAGAACTGACAAAACCTAATAAAATAATTACGTTGTTGGGCACGTTTTGTTTTACATGCAAATAGAAAATTTATCACATATTCATTTATAAATGAGCGTATGTAATTATTTATTTATATGTAATTATGTATTATGTAGTAATGTATGTATGTAATGTAATTATTTTGTAAATTACAAGATATCCTAACCTAAAAGTGCAAAAAACGCGTTTTTTAGCTGTTTTTGAGGTTATGTAACGGAACAAGAAAAAT
>JAABKJ010000902.1:0-32289 GCA_011634705.1 Andricus grossulariae
TTTTGGTGGTGTCATTGTTGTTCCCACGAGCAGCTAGGGAAAGGGTTCGTCCATCCTTGTAGAGCCCCGCGTGCAAGTATAAGGCTGCATACTCTGAGAGGTCGCCCGGTATCTCAGAGTACCGCTTAGGACACCTCACCCAGGTGTCATTCAGCTTTCGGCACGGTTGCTACGCCTCCGCTTAGGGGACATCTTGGCTCAAAATGTAGCGACGGTATGCTGGAGTAGAAATTACATCGTCTTGACATGCCAAAATGAAACCCTCCGTGCCCGACTTCAGTCCGGATGATTTGAGGAAAGCAAATGTTAGCTCATAGGACATCGACTGATCCTCCACATTTCTGTGGAAGATGCCGTGCATGCTCTTGTCGAGGAGCTGTTCGCGGAAGTTATTCTTCTGTGCTTTCTTGATCCGGGCCTTCAAGAGTGAGTACTCGAGATGGATAAGATTTGATGCATTTTGCTCACCCCTGATATTGAAGTCAAGGCCTAACACGAACTCTATTCCAATCTCTTGAGTTTACTCTTTGACAATGTCTAGAGCTAGATGTAGTTTCTCATTAATTTTATCATAGATCTTAAGATCATCCATATAAAATACATGAGTGAACTTATGCTTTCGATTTCCAGGTTTGCCGCAGAGATACCCTTCAGAATGAAGAAATTCAAGAGGTAGTGAGAATGATGTGAGAAAAAAGAGGAGAGGGCTTATGGTGTCCCCCTGAAAGACACCTCTCTGAAAGGTGACACTGTTAGTGCTCACACGACGTTTTACAGATGAGGTAGTAAATCTTGTTTCCCAAAGTGGCATTAATCTCTCTATGCACCTTACGATGTGTGGATGAACCTCTGAGCTTTCCAACAGATAGCTGATAAGTCTATAGGAGGTTGAATTCAAAGCTTTCCGGTCATTAAGCCCGACATAATCCTACGCCTTTCTTTGAGAGTTCAGCTAAGTTGCCCGTCTTTGGCGGAAGCACTATGCGCCCTTCTACCAACCACTCCGGAATAGGCTCTTCCGACTTTAGATATGAGGTGAAACTGTGGGCCAGATGCTGATGGGTTGAAGGAAACTTCTTCCAGCAGAAGGTCTTCCACCAGAATGCCTCGACCTCCTCTGATGTGGGCGGGTGGAAGACAGTAACTGGAGGGTCTTGGAAGAGTCGAGATGGGTCAGAGAAAATGGTGAATTTCTTTGACCCACCTCTCTCTTTGCTCTAGACTTCTCCCAGCGTTAGGTAGTACTCGTATTATGCCAACAAAATGCTGCCTGATGGTCAGTAGCTTTGACTTGTTGACTGTGTGATGACGGATTCGCAGTTTGTGCGCGAACTGCCGAACCTTGCAAGTGTTAGGTTGATGTTAGAGATGTTATGTTGTCATTCACACACTAAATGCGAGATGCGTACTGCCTTGCCCAGTCTATCTTTGTGCTAAATTGATCCATTCGTCTTTTGGTGTTATGGTCAACCGTCGGTTTTGTTTCACGGTGTGCAGCTGCCAAGGCTCTTGCTGCATTATACACACTACAATTGATAGTCGAGAGGTCGGATTCTTCGGAAAAATCTCCACGAAGCTTGTCATCCAGGTCAGCCAGATCTTTGGGCTTGAGAGAAACCTGAATGTTGATGTTTCTCCGGGTCCTGAAGCATCGCTCTTTCTCTATTGGATGCCTGTTCGCGGCTGGTCTCAGTGTCGCCGCTTTTTCTGTGTTGCCGCCTTATTCTGGATCCGGAGTTCCTCGCCGCGGTTTCACAGAAGTTTAGGCGAAAAATTCGAGAGCTCTGGATGTTTCTCGCACCACAGCTTATGCAGTCGCGCCATGTAACCTTTTCGCTTAGAGGCCATACTGGTATCATAGCACTCCAGCAGGTCGTCCTTGAGTTGATCCGTCCACTTGAAGGTAATGAGATTCTGCTGGTCCATCGCATTGACTCCGTCTTGATTGGCTCCCCCAACTCTAGGATAGTCGGCCTTGTTGTCCGACCTATTGCCGGGAGCCCTGCGCGTTTGATTTTTTTGAACCACACTTTCTACAACTATGTTTGGTTTTATCATTTCTATTCCCATGAGCAGCTAGGGAAAGGGATTTGTTTATCTTTGTAGAGCTCCGCATAAAAGGATAAGGCTGCATACTCTGAGAAGCCGCCCGGTATCCCATCCCTGGACAATTGTCCGCGACTGCTTGTCAATTATTGTAACCATATTCCGCAGAAACCCTTGGTACAGGGACCCTCTATCCGCAACCCGAGGACTTAAAACCGAAACCAGTTATATATATATATATGGGCGGGGATTTCTGACGAGTATAAAGTTTACTGCTCGAGCGAAACGAGGGCAGCAAATCACACGAGTCAAACATCGCCGCCACGAGCCATGTACGATATTTTTCATAACAATCCAAAACAATCCAAAAAAAAAACAATAAAAAGACAAACGTTCTTGAAACTTTCCAACCATTTCTGAATTTTTATTGTTCACACCTTGAATTGAAAAATGTAAGACAAAATATTTATAAATTTTTATTCTCTTTAACTGGACCACATGTGGGCCTAGGGGCATGGAACATTCGAACATTTGATTAAAATTCAAAAATAATTTTTTTCAATTTTGAAATTATCGGTTCTACAATTAAAAATTCGGGACCTATCGATTTTGGTGGGTATTTTCTGGGACTGAAGAGTTACCTGCAATGAGGTAATGAATGGATGTATGGCCAGTTATAGGAGTGAACTGTGGCAGTAAGGTTGAAAAGCAAAGTTGGAAGGAAAAGAGAATAAAGATGAGTGGAAACAGTAAGAGTGTGGAAGAAGTGTTTGGTGGAGAGAGTGTAGGAAAGGAGTTACGTGAGGAACTGGGCAACTTCAAGGAAGAGATAAAGTTTGAGTAGGAGATGGAACGAGCGATGGCAGCTGCAGAGAGAAGGAAAGAAAGGGGAGAGTTCGAGGTCATGCTAGGTAAAATGAAGCAGAAAATTGCAAGATTGAGCTTGGGTTGAGGCACAGAAACAAAGAAGGACCAGGCGCAAGAAAGTGAGGAAAGAAGGATGAAGGGTTGCAACTTGGGATGCCAGGCTGGCGACGAGGAAGAAACGTGGAGAGAGCAGCCGAGAAAACTGAGCGAGACGGAGTGGAAAACGGAGAAAGAAGAAATAGTGTAGAGAGGGAAAAATGAACGAGTACTGGGAGTGAAGGCAGATAAGAATGACGTAACGAGCGTAGCTGGGACGTTGGCGGCTTGGACACAGAAGATCCCCAAGATTGAAAAATCTTGGAGGATAGACGGTGGAAGGATGCTCAGATAGAAGAAAGCGGAGAACAGAGCCGAGGTTCCAAGAGGAAGCAGAAAACTTTAAGGCTCTGGACTATGGGTAGAGGAGGATTCAACAGAAAGAGAGGAAATTGTACGGGACTGGCTGAGGAAGGAGAAGGCGTTGCTTGAGCCCGCTGGCTTGAAAGTACTGACCAAGAAAGTCATGGCCAAAGTGGGAGAAACAATTTGGAGCTGAAACGTGGAGACGAGGTGCATGGTAGTGATCAGCATGGAGAAAAATACGGAGAAGAAGACCAGAAAAACGAGGAGAGGGTGAAGGAGAAAGCAAAGGGCGGAAAGAAAGAATGAAAAGTGAAGTGTGGTGGGATAAGTGACGAAAAGGGGGTATGAGAGAAAAGGATACGTGCGAAATGTTGCGGTTTGGAGTGGAATTAATTTTTGCCAAGCGGCTTTTTTTTTGAAATATTTGCTTTTCAAATGTTGTGAGAAAGGTTAGGTGCTAGTTTAGGTGTTGAGAGGGAGAGAGATGGGTTTTGTTTTCTCCAGACAGCTGGAATAAGGACGAGTCTTACGAAGTGAAGAATGATGTCTGTTGGGATAGAGTGTGGTGAGCTTCCGATTTCCTGATTATTATAATATAAGGTAGACACACTAAGAAATTTGTGGCAAAGTGAGATGAGAAGTGACGGTAGTAGGTGGGGAATGTGGAAAAGTAAGTTTTGCTGAGCGGCTCTGTATTGTTTTGTTGTAGGGAAATCTGTAAAAAATTAATGTAAGGGTATGTACAGACTCTCAAACCCGTAAAAGGGAGGGAGTATGAATAAATAATAATTAAGTTAAAAAAATAATTCCAAATAAAAACTACTTGATCAAATAAAAATTGTATGATCGAATAGAAATTTGTTAAACATCAGAAGAAAACTATCAAAGTTGTGCAAGTATTGAACAATGAGTAGCATAGGATATCAATCTGAGAAAAAAGTGGACATCTCTGGCTCGATTTTTGAAATTTTGTAAATAAACAACAATTGTTCAAATAATCACAAAATGTTTTTCAAAAAATGCAAGTCTCCAAAGAATGATCAATTATTACATTTCATTTAGAAAATACGATTATTTTTCACACTTTTTAGAGATGAATTTAAAGAGCGCGACTTGAATGCGTGGTCAAGGTCAATAAAAAAAAAAAATAATAAAAAGTGCATGCGTCGAGACTTGAAACAGCGCTCCCTCGTGTATCAGTCCAGAGTACCCGCTACTGAGCTACGAGACAATTTACTAAACATTTACAATAAATTCTATATGCCCTGCACGTTAATTTTACTGTTACGGATTAAATTGTATAAATCAAAACTTGATGAAATTCGCCGCGACACATTGGGGTGAATTCAAGTGTGTATCTTTCTTTCGCGAATTCAGACGTCTTGACCAATATTGAAGCGTTTGCGTGCTGACGCATTTATGTGTATTCGCTGACTTTAGACTTTTGTACCGTATTTGTACTTATAGATATATTTAAAATTGAAATACCGTCTTCACAAATTTACACGCATTGACACATGGTTCCAATGCTTCATTGTTGGAAAGGGGGATTTGCAGGGTGTCTTAGTCTTTTCAATTCAATTCGTATCAATACTTTCTTTTTTGCTGGGAAGTGACATTTATTTAATCAATTAAAAATTGTTTGAAAAGTCATGAGAAATATTCAAATTGTCAACTAGTATTTATTTTCATTAAAAAAGACGGAAGAAAAGGCTCAAAGTTAACAATAATACGTAAAAATGTTGTTTTTATTCCGTAGATACTTCTCTCCAATATTTGAAAAATTGGACAAATTTTGATCAAACGCTGAAGTATCAATCCAATTTTTCGAAAATCTAAAATTTTCCTATGTTAAATATTGGGATTTCCACGTGCCCGGTGACACGTGTTAATATTAGAGTTTCAAAAAATAAAAGATTGGGGATTTTCTTTCTACGAAAATGGAAACTTTTTGGGTGGGGGAGGGTCTCTTGCCCTCTATTTCGAAAAACGTTTTTTGGACCACTCTCGTGAATATTGTACCGATATTCGGGGATCCAAGAGCACTTTTGTGTCCATTTTAAATCCTGATGAAAACTCGATTGATTTTTATGCAGAATGTTCTTCTGATAATTAATAATTAATCCGTGTAGTTACGACAATAAACCTAAAATAAAAGCGTAGTTATTAATTAATGTATAAATGTCAATACATTTCACGAAAAGTTACACATTTATACGAGTGATGTATAGAGCGAAAAAATTGAGCTTTTTAACATTACAGTTGAAATTTCTGGTTCCACGATCCGGATAGTTCCCCGATAGATCCGACAAACCACATTTTCTAAGACTTGGTCTCTTTATCAATCTTAATACTCTCAGATTAGTTCCAGATAAACCCGGACAGACGCCTTTTTTGACTTCGTGGGAAATCAATTTCTGTTTCCACATCTGGTATAGGTTCCCGATAGACTCGATGAAACATACCTCATCGGACTTGGTCTTATTATCGATACAAATACTCGGCCCAAATTGGCTGCGGATTCTATCCAGTTGTGTTTGAAAATTGATCAGATAAATCCAGATTGTATCCGATAATATCCGTTTTTCATGCGGTCTGACGAACCACATACATTTTATATAACAAAGTTTTATGAGCAGTTTACACACGAGAAACACATTCTTGATTTATTTGACGCCCAAAAACCTATTTATATAGCTTAACTTAACACTACTACATATAACGCACTTCACTAACGCATAATATCGCATGCTGAGTGTATCGGCCGAAACTTTCCGTATATACTAACCAAGAAAATGGTTAGCGCTTGTGAGAAACGACCAGTGGTAGGCCAAAAATTGTTTGTGCCCCGTGTCATATTTAATTTTTTAATTGCGGAATCCGAAACTTATCCGAACTTTTCGGCAGGGTAATGTATACGGTCTGGCAAATGCAATTAGTCTGAATTGTTTCCGGCCAAGTCTGCCCTTTATACAGTCTGCCGGAAGCGATAAATCCGGATTGTGCCCGGTCATGTCCGCGTATTGTACAATCTGGAAAATGCGATTAGTCCTATTTGTGTCTGATCGTGTCCAGCCATGCCCATGTTTTGTACGGTTTATCGGATGCGATTAATCCGGATTTTATCCATTCATGCATGCTTTTTGTACGGTCAGGCGCATGCGATTAATCCGACCAAATCCGAAATTTGTACGATTTGAGTAATGCTATCAATGCAAATTTCATCCGGTTAAATCCCAAATTTGTACGAATTTAGAAATAAGATTAATCTTGATCTCACCCAGTGAAGTAATTAAATAAAATAAAAAATGAAATTCTATACAGTTATGAAGTATTTAATTATAAATAAGCGAAAAGAGGATGTTCGAAAGTTGTACGAGAAGTAATTTTTGATTACATTTTAAATATAGTTTCAGGGAAAAAATGACAACACTTTGAACGAAGTATGTTGAATGGTAAAATATTAAATACAATAATAGCATACAGTCTAGAGAACAGTAAAATAAAAAATATACAAATCAATTATTATCATTCCCGTCCACTGCTTCTTCTTCCAAGAGAGCAGTTGATTCACTTTCATGAACAGATTCATTTTCTATCGGAACCATATAATTATCTTCATCCCTGTTCAAGAGCTTATCAACATCCTCATCATTTTCCGTGTTATTATTCTGGTCGTGATCGAAATTTTCATTATTTTGGTCTGTTTTCGAAGCTTCACTGTCGTATTTTGGATAGAATCGGACTGCTTACGGAGTTGATGTTTTTAACCGGACAGATTTCGGATTTAATCCGAGGCTTTTTCGTTTTCACTTATATTTTACTCAACGACGACTTAAACCTGCGGATTAATTTCGGATAAAATCGGAATATTTCCGGATTCGATGTTTTTGACCGGACGGATTTTAGATTTAGGGGTACGATTCTTTGGTTTTTCTTCATCAAAAATAATTTCTGGTACTGAGTTCGGATAAATTTTGGATTAGACCGGATAATTTTTCATTTTCAGTTTAACGAAAATAATTTCAGGTTTTGAATTCCCAAATAATTTCGGATCAAATCGGACTCTTTTCAGAGTCGAAATGTATGGTCAGGACAGATTCCGGATATAACCAGACAAATTTCTGACTGTTTTCGTACAGTTTTTGTATTCGATAGAACATATTTAGGAAAAATCGTGAATCGGAATGATTTCGGATAAATTCGTACCAATTTCGGAATCCACAATTTTTACCAGGGATATCTCGGAAACTATTGCATGTACCATTTTTTCTCACTGCAGACCTTTTTTGAAGCCAAAAAGTCAAGCTTTCTTTTAAGGCTATTAAAAACCCCTAAATTTTGAAAAAGTTAAATAAACAATTAAATTGTTCGAAAAATGCTTTAAAATGTTTTCATTTTTTCGTTAATGGTTGTCGTGGTGTATAAATGTGTCGATTAAGTACTGTTGGGTAGGTGAACGTATTCCCAGAATTTAAAGAAAATCGAAGAACATGACTTTTACCCTAGTAAAAATGACAGGTAGGTATCAATAGAAGTCACTTAGAAAACGTATTGGATGCAGATGGAATCTTATATAGCCCTAACTGGTTTCTAATAGGATTCTTATTTCCAATTGATTTCTAACCGGTCTTATTCGGAACTTATGTTCTTTTTTTAATTTTTTCTAACAGGATCTAAGTGGATACAATGCGGTATTCTTTTACTTGACATATTATGCAGTACACAATTTTTTTTCTAACAGGTTCTATGAGGTATTTTATTGGACTTTCGGAAATAAATTATTCGGATTGAAATTCGAATTAATGTATTTTAAGCGCCTCCAATAGGTCTCTATTGGGATCTGCTTCATTCGGAACAGAAGTACGAAACTGCTTTCCTAACAGGTTCTATTAGGTATTTTATTGGACCTTCGGAATGAAATTATTCCAGAAAAATTTCGAAGTCATGTATTTTAACAACTATAAAAAATGAAGATTATATAACAATAAGTTCAGAAATAACTTTTTTTCATTGAGAAATCGTACCGAATACAAATCACCATATCAAAGCAATTAGTAACCAAGTAGAAAGTTCACAATTACCTAATAGAACACCACATAGAACCAGAAACAAAATCCACTTTCGAAAGTAATAGGACCTGACAAAAGCCACCTCCTATTAGGTTTCTCGTTGGTTTCTAATGGGCATTTTTACTAGGGTAAAGTTGGGGAAGTTGAGAAATAATGCCCCCTATAGAGCTATACAATAAAATATTTCAAATATATACTTTTAGTTCAATTCAAGCCACACCTTGAACTACTCCCCTCACCCTCCCGCTAACCCTGTCCCTTTTTCAATTAATAAGTGCATAATGTAGGCACTTTGCGGATTTCATGATATGACATGCTACCAGCAGGGTGCCAGCACACTATGCTGATATACCTGAGTGCGTATTAAGCCGCATATAGACCCGCATCTGTCTGACGTTCTGCTGTTGCGGCCAGGAAGTGAACCTACAGCGCCTTTAGACACTGTGTCGTTACTGTGCGAACATATTGTTATCTGGGGATAGTCCCCATAAAACATACTTTATCGGACTTGGTGTCTTACCGATGCGAATATTTCCAGACTGGTCTCAGATAGCCCCGGACAGACAACCTTTTTGAGTTCACAGGAAATCAAATTCTGGTTCCATGTCCCGGATAGGACCAGGATAGACCAGCTTAAGCGTACATTGCGGTACTTTATAATTTTTCGTTGCAAATACTACCGGTCAGATACCGGAGACGCCCGCATAGACGAACTTTTGACTTTACAGAAAATCAATTTCTAGTTCAATGTCCCAGATAGGTCTTGGGTAGACCCAGATAGATTGACACTTATTGATTACTTGTACCTGATTGGTTCCTGATAGACCCGGATAGACGCTAGTTTAGACTAAGAGGAAATCAATTTCTGTATCCGTGCTCCGGATATGACCCAGATATACCCGGACAGAAGGACAATGTCGACTTTGCCAAAAAACATTATTGGTTACGTTTTCCCGATAGAACCCGGATAGTCCAGAATGCTTCCCAGATAGAAATATGTAACCGGACAGAGCCCGAATATACCCGTACAAAAGTTCTATCCGGTTTCTATCAGGTCCGAGTTCTATCTGATCTTATCCGGCATTTTAAGAAGGGATGGGGCAGGGCGTTGTTACGGCCCTGGCGCTGCAAGCGATAACTGTCTTGTAGAGCAGCGCGCTGATACGTTGAATTTGAGGATTCGTAACCTGTCGTTGAGTGGTTGAAACCACTAGCCGCGTAAACAGGTCAACTTAAAAACAAAAGTCACTGAACACAGATTTAAGTTTAACAAATAAAATTGTTTTATTTCATTCACAAATCTTTAATTGAAATTTCTTCATGAACAACGTATTCTTCGATACCGTCATGGGTATAAAAGATAGTTATAATTTATTGAAGTTCGTGATAAACGCGGCAGATTTGAAATGGCTTGTATTGACTATCGGAGAATGCTTCGATAAGACTGCATAACTCTGGATCCGGATTAGACATTGTTTGATATATTTAAGCTGCTGAATTAATCAGTCAAGGTCTATAGATTATTAACTAGTAACTCGTCTTAACAGCACACAGGTAGTCTTATTAATCTATTTAGTCGGCAGAACCGAACACAAACGCACGCTTCGCAATCGCGAATTGAGGTTAAATTCACTCTGATTTTCTAAAAGGTTTTCTAAGTCCGAAACTGTAAAAATATTCTAAGAGAAAAGAGTCGTAGGTTCAAAGTTTGAAAAGAGCGTGCCAAAATACAAATTCTGACGTTTTTCGAGCACCAAGTCCAAGGTTCGTTTTTTAATGGCGTCTGGCTGGCGCCAGAGCCCATTAGTGATGCTAAAAACAGCTCGGTGACTCATAGTCATGACCTTGAATTCACCTCGAAATGTGAAATCGCTCGGCAATATAACGAATACGAAACGACGATAGGACTCTACACGTTACTTATAATTAAGTTATTCCCTTCGCAGTCATTCTATATTTGCATTAATATTAATATTTAATATTAATTAATGTACACAATTGCTCTGTTCTTATGTGTTTTAAATTTGCTTTAAGCCATTTGTCACGTCCCTGGCGCTGTAGGAGAATTTAATTCTGTCGCAGCCTGAACCTGATTCGTTGCCCTGCTAAAAATTTCCGCTTTCGATATTGGTCCGACTTTTTCCGAAATTAATCCGATTCACGATCTTTTCTGAAATATGTCCGATCTAATCCAAAAACTGTATGAAAACAGTCAGAAACTTGTCTGGTTATGTCCGGAAGCTGTCCTGACCATACATTTCGCCTCCAGAAAGAGTTCGATTTGATCCGAAATTATTTGGGAATTCAAAACCTGAAATTATTTTTGATAAAGAAAAACCGAAAAATCGTCCACCTCAAATCCGAAATTCGTCTGCTCGAAAACATTGACTCCGGAAATAGTCCGATTTTGTCCGAAATTAATCCACCGGTTCAAGTCGTCATTCGGAAAAATTAAAGTGAAAATGGAAAATCGTTTGATTAAATCAGAAATCTGTCCAGTAAAAAACATAGACTCCGAAAATAGTCCGACTCTATCCAAAATTTATCTGCAGGTTTAAGTTGTCATTCGATGAAATTAAAGTGAAAACGGAAAATCGTTCGATAAAATCAGAAATCTGTCCGCTCAAAAACACCGCCTCCGGAAATAGTCCGATTGTATCTGAAATTAATCCGCAGGTTTTAGTTGTCATTCCGTGAAATTAAAGTGAAAATGGAAAATAGTCCGATTGAATCAGAAATCTGTGTGGTCTAAAACATCGACTCCGGAAGCAGTCCGATACTATCTAAAATTTTTCCGCAGGTCTAAGTTGTAATTTGGTGATATTCAAGTGAAAATGGAAAACCGGTCGATTAAATCAGAAATCTGGCTGGTCAAAAACATCGACTCCGGAAATAGTCCGATTCTAACAGAAATTAATCCGCAGGTTTAAGTTATAATTCGCTGAAATTAAAGTAAAAACGGAAAATTATTGCGTTAAATTCACAATATTATCGCAAGTTAAACTCAACGTAAACAAGTTTTAGATAAAGTATACTTTTCTCCGGTTGTGTCTGTTTTTGTGGTGGAAAAACATTCCTAATTGCGAAATATTCGAAAAAAAGTATAAAATAGAAGTGGCATAGGTAAGACATATGAGAAAAGAAACTTGGTTACATGTTTTCTGATTGCTTAATTATCACTGTAAGATATCACATGTAAAAATTCTATACAAAGTAGAGAAATATGCATATTTGTTTCTATTTTCAAGATTTCGAGATATCAATTTTCAAAATTTTCTTCCAATTTTCAGAGTTTTCACGTAGTTTTTGAGTATATCTCGAGTTCTAATTGACCAATTTCCCTAAACAAGCACTCAACTTGAAGGCAAATGAATCCGCTGCAGCTTTTTAGACTAAAAGTTTTAGATCGGCCTAGTAGTTCACATGCTAGCGATTTTAATATGGCGGCTAATATTTGCGATTTCTATTCTTTCCAGGACAATATCTGAATTGTCGACCTCATTTTTTGTGAAAAAAACAACATGTTCTACTTATTAATATCGCTAGCATCTGAACTACTGGATCGGTCTGAAAACATTACATTAGCAAGTTGTACACGATTCAGTTTCCTTCCATTTGAGTGCTTGCCTTGGGAATTCGGTTAATAGAACTCGAGATATACTCAAAAACATAGGAAAAGCTCTTAAAGTTGAAAAAAAATTCGAACATTGATATCACGAAAATGCTTCCATATAAAAATTCGTGCATGTGATTTTCGTGATTCGTGGGTCAGAATACATGAATAATATCATATTAAGTTGTGGTGGGCACAGCAAAAATTTGGTTTTGTAAACTAGTGTTATATACACTTATTGGATTTCAACTTTGGTAGTGTTGAGAAAAATACTGCAAAGAAAGATTTTTTTTTCTATTTTTTTCATTATTCAAGATAGTTTTTAGTTGAGTAAATAGACGTATTCACAGTTTAGTGTGTTAGCAGTCTTTTAATATCAAGTTTGATTAAGTTCCAACCCTATAGTAGTGTTGACATAAATCCAATAAAAAATTGCAATAGAAAATAGTATATTATGCACATAGGGGGAGAAAAAGTGCCTCTGTCCCTTGGAGCATACGATATTTTTTATAACAAATCGATTATTTCAGATATTTTTCGTAATACAGTCATGATTTCAGTCCATATTAGATTTTGATTAAAAAAGCATGCAATTTATGTTAACTTATTCCAAATTATCAAAAATTCAATAAAAAAATGCTTGGATTCAATTAAAAAATTTCTATAAATTTGCGGAAATTTATTGAAATTTGTGGTCATTTATGGTAATTTTACCGGTAAATCTGTTAACTCACCATAAATTATCCAAAATTCATGTTTAACAATTTCCAGAAATTTATGAAAATTTTCGTTAGTTTATGGTAATTTTACCGGTAAATATAGTAACTTACCATAAATTACCCAAATTTCATTTTTAAAAATTTCCATACATTTCCGGAAATTTATGACAATTTCAGGTCATTTATGGTAATTTTAAAGGTGAATATGGTAACTTACCGAGAATCATCTAAACTTCATTGTTGAAAATTCCCATAAATGTCTGGACATTTATGAAAATTTACGGTCATTTGTGGTAATTTCACCGGTAAATATGGTAACTTACCATAAATTACATGATATTCATTTTTAAAAATTTCCATAAATTTATGAACATTTTCGGTAATTTATTTTAATTTTACAGGTAAATATGGTAACTTACAATAAATTACCCAAAATTCATTTTGGAAAAATTTCCATGAATTTCCGAAAATTAATGACATTTTCTGCTGATTTGCGGCTGATAATTGTAAAATGCGAGCTCATAGATGTATAATTTTCATTATTCATCTCTGACGTGACTTTTCAGTCCCCACGGAGTAAAAAGTAGAAGTTTACCCCGCTTCATAGGCGCCGAAAAGGGCTGAAATCATGCATGTGTCATAAAAATAAATTTTGGTATATTTTCCTTTACTATTCGAGATATTTTTAGCTGAGCCGATGGAAGTATTTACAGTTTGCCGTTTTAGCTGTCTTATAATATTAAGAATTACTAAATTTCAACTGTGTTTGGTGATGTTGAGAGATACACATAATTTTCTTCATTAATGAGGTCGCATTTGTCACCAATTTGTAAAAGTAGTATGAGTTTTTTTTTCTTTTTCTTGTTCAAGTGCTTTTATTATATTTTTTGAAGTGAAGTTATTAGTGTTGCACTCGGTTCATGGAGAATCTCAAGTATCGCAAGTTACGATGAACTTCTCTACTGCATAGTGGGGCGTATCGAAAAAAATTTTTATTTCGCTTTCGTTTTTGGGTAGGGCGTCAAAAAGAATGAAAATAATTATATGGTTCCGATGAAAAATGAATCTGTTCATAAAAGTAAATCAACTGCTCTCTTGAAAGAAATAGTAGTTGATTGGAATGATGATCGATTTGATGACGATGTGGAAGAAGGAGCAGTTTATGGGAATGATGATAGAATTAACGATCATATGGAAAAAGAAGCAAATGATAATGGAATTGACGATGATGCGGAAGAAACAGTTGATGAGAATGATGATGGAATTGACGATGATGTGGAAGAAGTATCAGTGTACGAGAATGATAATATATGATTCAAATAGTTTTTATTTCACTGTACTCTGAACTGTATGCTTTTATTGTACTTGATATTTTACTATTTGAAATACTTCGCTCAAAAGTTTGCTCATTTTTTTCTTAAAACTGCATTAAAATGTAATCAAAAATGACTTCTCGTACAACTTTTCAACATCGCGTTCTCGCTCATTTATAATTAAATACTCTATAACTGTATGGAATTTTATTTTTTTAATTCAGTTCGTTGTACCGGATGAGATTAGGATGCATTTCGTTCGCGAATAACTAGACAAATATTGGACGTAGACGGATAAGATAAAAATTAATCGCATTCATCAGAAAAGACAAATTTCTTACTTGACCGGGTGAGATCCGGATTAATCGCATTTATAAATTCTTACCAATTTGAAATTTAACCGGATGAGATGCGGATTAATCGCATTCCTCAAATCATGAAAATTTCGGACTTAACGGGATTAATCACTTCCACGAAACCTAAAAAAACGGACGTGAATGGCTACAATCTGGATTAATCGCATCCGAAAGACCGTATAAAGCATGGACATGGCCGGACACGAATCGGACTAATCGCATCTGCCAGACCGTACAATACACGGGCATAACCTACATAATCCGGATTCATCACATGCGATAAACCCAGTGCCCAATTTTTGAGGGAAAAAAAAGAATGAAGCAACGAACTGTAGCTTACAATATATGTCTTTATTATCCATTTTAATTATCAGTATTTACAATCAATATCCTACTTTGAATGCGTTTCCTAGCCTCAATTTGTGCCAATAATTATATAATTACGTCGCAATCAATCGAATATACAAGGTCTGCGTTCGCTGCGAAGAAAGCTAATGCGGATAGGTGTTCGTCACTCAATGCATTTCTCAAGTAATTCTTTACTCGCTTTAATACTGAAAAAGGTCGCTCTCCGAAGGCATTGGTAGATAAAATCCACAGATAAATGCGAAGTGCTATTTCGAGATAAAGATGTAATTTAAGGGGTAACACCAATCTAGGATGTTGGAAAAATCGATGTTTTTCCTTGGCTTGAACAGTACTTTAGAATCAATAAAAAAATATGAAGTTGGCTCTATAGCAAGTAAATTTGTTTAAAAGGTTCAATTATAGATTTTGCCGCAGCGCCTCGGAGCGCACGCTGAACACGATTTCGTTTTTTTTTTCGTTTTGCTTTTTTCGATCGCTTACCGATGCTGCAAAAAAGGCCCGGCTGTCTTTACAATCATACAAAGGAAGAGGAGGAGGTGAGCGTCAAATTGAATGGCCAAATGTATGGTGCAGGCGTCGCAGATTAGAGTAAAAAAAAATTTCAAGGATTCAAGTGCTCGTAAAACTTTAAACGCGTTTTTCTCGAAACCACTTTTTTCAATCTGGAAGACGTATTACTTGAACACCGTTGCATAGATCGATTTCAAATTTTGACAGGAGCTGCACGATTATATTTTCTATAGAAATACGTAGCCGATATTTGATTTAATGTAAAATTTTTGGCTTGAACGTATGTGAGGGTACCATCAGTTACCTGACGGCCTGGCTAACCTTTTCTATTGTTTTGCGCTCTGCCTCGAACAAACTGTAGCTCGAAGCTCGAAGAGGTGTTATGGAGCTCAAACGGAGGCTATTGTGTACGTTGCGATGGTACCTTCAAAACTAAATTCCCATTGAATCTAGTCGCCGCTTACACGGTAACATTAACGCGTTATAATTTTTGGCTAACTGTAATGCAAAGTAACGTATGTTACTGCACGTCACTCTTATAAATTCGTTTATGATATTCATGCTACATTATATGTCATGATAATAAATGAGGAGACATATTTTCATTATAGAACAAGACGGAGGCTACATGCAGGGGGCGCTTCAGGCAGAGGCAGAGTAGGCGACCGCCTCCGGGCGCAAAGGGTGAGAGGCGGCCGCTTAAGGAAAACTTTTCATACAATTAATGCCAGGAATAAAAATTCGAAAGTTTTGTTAAATTAGATTCTAGGAGTCTAAAATCTAAACGAGATGAGTACATTGTATTACAAGGGACAAGGGAAGTCAGCTCAACAAGAAAGTTTCAGATACTTAATGACAAGAATAGAAATTCTAAAGCTTCTTAAATTAGATTCTAGGAAAGTCTAAAGTCTAGACTAAATGAGTGAATTATATTGTTCTGACGAAAAAAGTAAATCCAGCCAGTTCAAGAATCGGCAATAAAGTGGATCCTTGAACTTTTTTCCACCTGTTAAACTGTAATGATGATAGAGCAATAAAATCAGTCTCAACCTACATGGTGGTGTGGAACAGAGCCATTTAAATTTTAAAGGTGTCTTCGCAGCGTACACAGTAGCACTATTTCTACAAAATTCGATTTAAAAAAAAAACCTACATAGTTCCATAGAAAATAGTATACAGGGTGTCTCAGGAGTATTGTTTACATTTAACGGAGCAATTATTTATGGGATAGGTCTCATCTATGAAGCGTTCTTCCACAGAGCGATTCTGGATTATCTCCGGCAGTTTGCGAAATTTCTAATTATTCGCACACTTTATGTGAGAGAATTCATAGCAGCATTTTCTCTTCTTTTCGTCGCGGAAGTTTGTCCTATTATTGGATTTGCTGAAGAAGTGTGGGCTTTTAAAAGTATAGTTCCTTGGGTCTATCGTATATGGATGAAAGATTATTTACTTTTATACTCAAAAATCTGATCTCCCAAGCAATGTAAAAAAATGCCAAAGAGAAAAGCATCACAAATTTCAAAAAACAAAGAATCTGAATCAGCTCGTGAATATGACGATTCAGAAACTCAGAAAAAACTAGAACAAGATCACGAATTTTCATGGTGTGATGGAGAAAAAGTGTGCTCTGGAAACGTAGACGATCAATGACTGTTGAGTGATGCGGTAAAGAAAAAAATATGTTCAATATCACCTGTGCAGTTATTTGAACTTTTTTTCTCTAAAGAAATAAAAAATTATATCATTGAAGCTAGGGAAGCGAATGGCTTGGATTAATCCATACAAGAACTTGATACTTTTGTAGGAATATTATTGCTATCTTCGTACAACGTACGATTTGAACAAAGGGAGGATTGGGAAACTGACCCTCTTGTGAAGTGCTCCATAGTTTCTTCAGCGATGACTCGCGATAGGTTTGGTAAAATAAAAACAAAAATAAAATATTCAAAACTTGACGATAAAAATGATAATAACAAAGCTTGGAAAGTTTGGAAAATTTTGAATTTATTCAAAAAAAAAAATTCAACAATTTGGTTTTTTCACGACGGCTCTTTCCGTAGATGAAATGATGGTAAGATTTTTCGGATGCACTTACCTAAAACAATTTTTACCTTGCAAGCCTGACAGATATGGAATAAATTTATCATCATGTCCACTTGGCTCCAGAGTAGTCTTACAAATGATCAATCCACCGGTTGCTGAGGTTCCGAATCGATTCCACTTGGGAAACATTTTGAAAACTCGATTACAAGAAAAAAAAAAAATGGGTGAAATTTTTTTTTAAACTGCTTTTCGCAATAGTAAAAATTTTTTTCAAAAATTTTAATGGCCACCATCGAGAAGAACAGATCTTAAGCTTTTAGAATATGACTCTCATTTTATTTTGACGTTTTTAACGTCAGCTACAAGCTCTCAAAGACCGGGGTACCCCGAGTGGCGCTCTCGGCGGAAACGGGATCAATCTGCAGAATTCCTTAAAATCCAGAGAATTCTGCAGAATTTAAAAGACTTGAAGGAATTTACAACAACTCAACGTGAATATTGAAGATTTTAGAGGAATTCAAAGAAGTTTTGGGAAAATTGAAAAGATTTTAATCACATTCAAAGAGTGCTGCAGAATTAGAAAAACGAGTGCTTCTTAATTCAGTAGTTATCTACCGTCGACCAAAGTTGATGAATTTGGAAATAGTTGAAAAGAATTTCATGTTTTCAGAAAAATGCAGAATATTAAACATAAATCAGGTTATGTCCAGAATTATTCCAGACAATTCAAGGATCCTTAAAAGAATTCCATGCTTTCAGAAGAATTCAGAGAATTCAAAACATTTAATTGAATTCTACACTAATCAGGGACGGAAACTGATTATTATTTGCAATAATGTACGAATTATCTAGGCTCACTGAAATTATTTTTTCTACTCTTACCAAATTTCGGAGAACATAGCATACATTTCCATTATTTCCATGCACCGAATTTCAGTGAAGCAATTTTTGTATCTCGATCATATTGAAATGAAAGAATTCATTTTTTGCAAAGTCATTTTACGGTTCGATAAAACTTGAGCCCATCCGATTTAAACAGAAAAACATATTCGCCATCGCATTCATTTATTTTTTTAATGCTCGAAGCAAGGTGAAGTTACCGCCGTAGGAGAAATTGCCTTTCGGTGCCGCACGCTCAGTTGCAACTAGATGTTCACCTACATGCAATTCCGATGCCCTGTAGTACTCTAAATATGCACCGGACCCAAAAATGTTTTGGGACTTTTCGATTTGATTTTTTCCCCCCTATCCGCCATTAAAATGAACGACAATACTCCTGGGACAGTCTGTATAGATTATAATTTTTTTTTGTTCTTTGTTCCAAGTCTTATACTTTACGAGAAAACCGTCCTCCCGTGAAGGTTTTTAAAAAAATACGATTTTCAAGATGGGGCCTGTTGCCGCCATTTTGTATCAAAATGATAATAAAAACTCCTTTTTTCATACTTCAATATGTGTTAATTAAACCCTCTGAAATAAATACTTTTACTTTTGTCATACTCCCCAAATAAATGGTCAAAGTTAGGCCTTTTGTTCTGCCGCTGAGTGGTATTACCCCTTAATTGCCGCTTTTTTTGTAAAAGAAAATGGCACAAAAGTCTGAGGGTCTCACTGGCCCCTAATTCCCGAAAGTATAATTTTTAAATTCAATTGACGATTTTCTTTAAAGGAAAAGATACGAAAGTCTAAGGGGCCCACTGGGTCTCTAATTCACCATGATATAATTTTGAAATTTAATTGACGCTTTTTTATAAAAGTAAAAATTACAAATGTCTAAGGGGACCACTGGGCCCCTAATTACCGACAGCAACATTTTGAAATTTAATTGACACCTTTTTGTAAAAGGAAGTGTTACAAAAGTCTGAGGAGCCCACTGGGACCCTAATTCTCGATAGTATATTTTTTAAATTCAATTTACGCTGTTTTTAAAAGAAAACGTTACGAAAGTCGGAGGAGCCAGCTGGGCCTTTAATTTCCGATAGTATAATTTTAACATTCAATTGACGCTTTTTTTTAGAAAAAGTTTAAAAAGTCTGAGGGGCCCCGTGGGCCCCTAGACCCTCGGGGCCCCTTGGCCTACTGGCTAATCCAACACTGAACAACCCTCACAAAACACGGACACGACCGGACACAATCCGGATTGATCACATCCTTCAGACCGTACAGAACACAAAGTCATGAACATAAATTCGGACACAATCCGACTTTATCGCATCTGGCAGACCGTACAAAGAACGGACTTGACATGACACAATTCGGACTAATAGCACCCGTCAGACCGTATACATAACCCTGCTGAAAATTGCAAATACGTTTCGGATTCCGCAATTAAAAACATAAATATGACACGGGGCACCAAAAATTTTCGGCCCGGCACTGGTCGTTTCTCACGAGCGCTAAAAATTTTCCTGGTGAGTATATAAGGACTGTTCCGACCGACACACTAAGCGTGACATATTCTGCATTAGTGAAGTACGTTATACGCATTCAACCGGATCTAGCCCAGACTGATCGAATCCGTCAGACCGTACAACTTTCAGATTCTACCTGATGATATTCGGAGTCATTTCCGTGCTACTGCGGCCGGACAAATTTCGGACGCGACCGGATACAATCCGGAGGACAAAAACCGGGTCACTTTTCGAAAAATTTCGGACAAATTTCCGAATACAACATTTCCGAAATTTATTCGAAATTTTTAGCAAGGTGAAGAGTGGAATTCGCTGCTGCCGTTGAATGATTGAAACCATAACCGGGAGAACAAATAAGGATTTGAAATTAAAACACAATTTGAACTAGTCACTTCATTAGTATATTCTTTGACACATTAAAATTCAATTATAAATCTTTCATTGTTTTGCACTATATGCATGTAATCCAATAGGCACTGTAAACAATTTGGTTAGTTGTTTAAAAATTTGCAGTACGCAATTAATTATACGTTTTATAAAGATCGGCAAGAGCCGAACGCGATGACGCGCTTCACGTTTAACAATTTAAACTTTATATTTTCAGGTTTGATCAAATCGCATAGTCTTAAAAATTAATCTAAGTTTAATTTATCGAATTGACTGTCGCAGGTTTAATGTAATAAATGCGGTTTGGAGATACAAAAATCTGAGGTTCTTCTACTGTGCGTGCCTTTTTATAAACTACGCTTTGGGCTGAGTAATTTCCCTACTTTAGGCCCCCAGCCAATCAAATTGCTGACGTCATAGAGATTCATGTCCATTTCACAAATTAGAAAGTAGGTCGTACGGCTCCACCTACTAGATACTAAAAATAGTACCATGAGTCATCTTTGGTCTAAAAATAGCGATGACCTAACGTTGCATCTATTCTTAATTATAGTATTTATTTTGCTTCATGACAGAGAGAGGTATTGCTTTTGACTCAAATTTTCTTATTTTGTTGCCATCTTATAACATTTATATAACATTATTCTGCCTTTATAATATTGCATGAAGCCGCAAACTAATGTTAATTCTCCCGCTAAATCCGCCATCTTTAGTCATGCGCGATAGAATTTTAGTTCCCAAATTCCTTCAAAGTAGTCCGGCTATTGGATCGGTTCGTTGAGAAATCATCAAAATTATATAGTTTTTTCGCGGAGAAATATGTTCTCTTTCACCTAATGCCTTTCTGAGGGACCCTTTCTAGGTTGAAATTTGAATTATCATTGTTTATTGTCGTGTCAAAAAACATGGGATCTTATGGAGAGGCCTTTCGCGGGCTCTAAAAATGGTTCATTTTGGCTTGAAAACACGTTGAATATTGTTAGGAAAACTGTTTTGGAGACAGAAAATATAATGTGAAATTTGAATCCCGCGCCATTTGTACTTGCTTCCATGGTATTTGAGCTTAAGTTTAGCAAAACATACCGACGTAAAGTTGTTAGGAACGAGGGAGTGATCTGGCGGGAGAGGAGGAAAGGAGTATTACTACTGTCCAGTTCGCGCGCTGTCTGATTAGCGTGTTCTTTGTCTAACGCTCTTAGTCTCTCTCCCTGTCTTATTCTTTTCAACGTGTCAAATCTAAGGTGTTTCGCATGGGAAGTCGACAGTCGCGGTCACTCTGTGGTATATAAATTACGCATGGATGCTGCGACAGTGAGTAATGACAATTTTAAATTGCGCACCCTCATAGGGTCCACCGTAACAAACCCGCCTTGGAATTTCCAAGAAACGTCCCTGGTTGTTACCAGTGACCGAGATGATGGCTTCTCCATTAGTTATTATACAATCATTTTCAGTCCACTAGATTTATATTTCCTCGAAGTTTCCTATATTACATTACCCTCGTTACATTAATCGATGATTGAACCTTAGAGCATCCTGCAAATTCGCAGTTTAATCGATAAGCGCAGCATTTTCCCGAATATACATTATGGTAACCTTAAGCTTTAGTCTAATTCTATCTACAAGACAGATAATAATTCTATACACGATAGAGACGCATTCAGCATAAACTATACATATTCTCACTTGGGGGATTTAATTCCCTTTTCAGCACTGGTCACAACACTGCGTTTGTTGCGGGACAAGCTGGTGTTTCACGAGGCTTGTAAGGTCCTAGGAACGCTACGAGGCATCAGGTCAATGAGAACTCTGGTTGATGCTAGACGGGTTGCAAGGTCTGTACGGGAATTGGTATCCTTGGTTTGGTTGGTGGACTGCTGTTGGGAGCAGACCCGGATGATCTTTTTCCCCAAAATTTGGGTTGTTCACCTCCTGGTAATTAACAGCGTCCGTCGAACTGATGACTAACTCTCTTAGGTTGCATACAGTTTCCAATTGGATTGGGCCTGAGTTTACCCGATTACGACGACAGCGTACATACGTCAATAGAAATTCCGCTATTTTGGCGTAGCAGCAATATATCAACATTCCTATTGACATCAATCCTAAACCAATATACGATCCGTGAATCAGTTTTGATTGATTGTCTTCCTTCTGGCGTTGTATACTCAAATCGTATAGTTGTTGTTCGATCTGATCTAGAGCCATTTCGTTAACTTTGAAGTTGTTATTGGTTGCATCATTCGTGGATTTGATCTCAATTGATATTGAATTTACAAATGGAAATTGTACCTGATGGGGACCTTTTGATAATTTTGTGAGGTTCAAATGAAGCCGTGGTTCACACATAATTATGGTGGTATCCCTTGTCGGCATTAGTCCTTGGAGAGTTACTTGCGTTGTCCTTAGGCTGTAACCTGGAGCAATTTGGACTAGACCAAGTCCCTCTAACGAAATCTCTTGATTGGGCCTAGAAGGACAAACCAAGTTAGTGGTGAACTTGCTTTGTATTGAATATATCCAGCCGTTGAGTGTATGTATGGCTTTCCAGTAAGATTGTGGATTCTAGGAGACTATGATGTTACATAATTTTAACGAGGACAGTGTTGTTCTTAATAAGAGCTGTGATTCAGAAGTCGCTAAGCTTGCTACCTCGTACATCGGGAAAGTACCGTGGCAAATGGAGTAGGCGTTCAATCGGGTGCATTGTGCAAGCTCTGTTCTTGTCATGAGCAGATAGGTCCTCCCTGATTCTTCCATCGAGACGTCGAAAAATTCTGATTGTATAAATGCTTTTCCGGTTCCGTTTCCTAAAATACATTGTTGAACGGGAAGAGAATGCATCTCATATCCTCTTTTTCACCTAAAAGGATCATAGAAATAAACTTTTCGGACCTACCCTAATAATAAGTGACCAAGAGCTTATCAGCATGCTTAAAGAATCTTATAAAATTGTCGGTTTCGAGAATTACATTGAGATTTTCGGTAAAACCCACGATAGCATAAGTTCCAACCGCACGTTTATCAAATGTATTCTTTCTCACATCCTTAAAGACGATGACTTTGTCACCGATGTTTGCATTTAACGATCTAGCCCTTTCGTCGTATCGTACTTTCGATCTTTTTTTTGATTTTATCATATAGTTTGCTGCGATTTTTTTTATTTCTTTCAATCTGATAATCAAATCTCTGAGATAAAATCTGTAAGTTTCTAGTTTTTCCTTTGACGGAAAGGCACTAGGTACTTGGGCAATTTTTTTATAGATTAATTCAAAAGATGTAAAAGTGGTGGATTCGTGAACCGAGGTGCTGTAGGCAAACATAGCGAAGGGGACGTGCCTGTCGCAATCATCGTAATCTTCCGTGTAATACTTTATGAAGTCAGTAAGCACAATATGACTGCGCTCTAGGGAGCCGTTAGTTTGAGGACGACGAGAAGCCTCGGTGGCTCAGACGACAGCGCGTCAGACTTCCATGCAGGAGGTCTGGGGTTCGATCTCTGAGCCGGGTACCAATGGAAATTTTTCTACTGTATACTTCTACCGGGGCTTCGGTGGTTCGGAGGTTCCATGGATTGCTCCATCCACCCTAGTTTGGCCGTATCCCCTCTCTGCGGCCTGCTAGGGAGGCTGCCGAATGGCAGAGTGGGTGTGGATAAATTTGCCTGATCTACAAAGTAGGACGTCACTTACTGTGCAATAAGTATGGCTGGTACCTGAGAGGTACAATTTCAGAACGTTGGTAACAACAACCGCCCTCCAAGATCCAAAAACACTCGGCGAAGATGGCCGGATTCGGAGTACTGCCTTGAGAATATACACTAGTGTGGCACAATAGGCTTCATAGCTTGAGCGCCAGGGAGGCACCTCACGGGGTTCCCCGCCCACACTACCACTAACTAAATAACTAGTTTGAGGGCGATATCCGGAAGTGGCAATTTCCTTGATACCGAATAGTTTTCCGAGATTATGCATTAATTTGCTTACGCATCTTCCTCCGCGATTCGTAAGGATACAACGTTGTGCCCGGTACTGGGCAATTAAGTGCGTTGCAACCGCATGAGCCACTGCCGTTTTTATGTTAGGTATTAGAACGACTATGCAGAGTTTGCAGAAAATGTCTTGCATAGTCCATATGTGTTTATTACCGTTAGGAGTGGTGGGGAGTTCACCAACAGTATCGAGGGATACTTTATCTAAAACACTGATCGGGGTATCCGTAATGACTATAGGCTGACGCGTTCGTGCCCTCACGAGCTTATTTTATATACAACTCTTACATTGTCTGATGTAAGCGTTGATGTCATTACGCATACCGGACCATGTTTATCGTTCCCATATGCGGCGATACGTCTTAGTAACTCCCTTATGTCCTCCAAAGAGACTGTTGTGAAATTATGCAATAATTTTAGCCCTCGATTCCTCAGACGGGACCTCTAGCTTTCCGTCTCACAAGCTAATGGTGATCTTACCATCTTGAAGCATGTCGCTTAGCAATTCCGACATTTTGTTTTGTGGCAGGGCACCCAACAAGTCTCCAGAATTAGCCATTCGGTATATTTCTTGATTGTCCTGTTATAAGGATAGTCTGACATTTTTGAGTCCTTGAATTACATTCTTCCAATTAATTTCGTCTAAGTGATGATCTTTTACGACAATGGAATGGACCTTATATCTGTCGGTAGGAGTAACTAGAACCTGCCCTATTAGCGGCCTATTTTCCCAAAGATCTCGCGGATATACTCGTACTGTTGCTACCAAGAGTCTAAAACAGAGTTAGTAGGTTTGCAATCACCCGAGAGGAAGTGAGCATAATTACCTTTACGATGAGTAAGAAGCTCACTCCATTCTCAGGGGATTTTCCGAGTCAGATTGAGAAGTGCCCTCATCCAAATGTGGCATTGCTATAGTAAGAGTACCTCTTGGGGCAAGGTTGATTTTTTTATTGTAAGAGAGACCCGATCGAGCTAGAATATTGCGTTGGCGTGGAAACCTGGTGTGCTTCTTAATTGATTCTGTTTCGTCATAAAAATGTTTATTGTTAATTGCTGCTGGAGTAGAACTAGCAGTAGGTAATTTCCAATTCATTGGTGTTTCAGTCAGTGATTTTGTGGGGGGGGGGTGAGTTCTTACGATTGGAGACTTGCTTACCTCTGGAAATTCCCTCAACCGCGCACCTGTGCTTTTCCTGTCCGCATAGGAATCTTTGATTTCGTGCGGGTTGGTCCATAAAGTAATGCAGAGTCCTGTTTAGGACTATTATTTGTGTTTAGATGTTTACGGAACGACTCTAAAAATTCGTTGCTCTACATGTACTGTTTTATTTTCAGGAGTATGATCGAATACTTCGTTATCCCAAAAATAGGACTCATTTTGTGCCAGTGATTGGTTGAATTCGGAAATCGATTTCTGAACTTTCGTTCACATTGTCGAGCTTCCAGACCGCTTTCTGTCTAAGCCCGGATCATTGTGGTCGTCACCACTACTATCGGTACTGTCGTTACTACCGCAGGAAGGACTGATATAAATAATGGATTTGCATCATTCGTGGGGGTAGGATCAGTTTGATCCTTAGATTATGCTGGATTCCGTGGGAAAATCGTTGGGTTTGAGTTGACTGATTGCCGCTCGCACTAGCTGGTCAGCCTCTCCATTCTCTTCTAGGCCGGCGTTTCCCAAACTTTTTTCGCACTTCCTGGAGAGCGGCAGGGTCGCCACCCTCAAATTTTTTCACAATACTGGAACCCAAGAGAGACACTGGAAGCCTGTCTTTTGGGCGCGGTTGCTTGCTTCGCGCGACCTTCCCATTGTTAGAGAATCAGAGCCGGTTGAGGAAAATGAAAATTTGGTAAAAGATTAATGAATTGAATTTTAATAGTCCTCTAGTCTCTAGTCAGTGTACCTAGTTAATACGGTAATATATTGATGAGGTATTGATTAAACTTTATAATCATGGGTTGTTTTCTATGAGACTAAAATCTAGAGAACATTATTGATTTCGCGTATATGTTGAATTTTAATTTGTATTAAATGAGAAAATTTACTTATCATTCTGAATGCTATGTGATTGTAAAAACGGTTATGAAATATAGTTTCCTGAAACAAAGTGCATCCAAACTTCTTTGATAGCCGATGGTAAATTCGTTAACGTTAATGTAAATTCTGCACAGCCGTATCGACAGTCTGAGAGAAATGTATAAGTTTTGAATTCATTGGCAAAAATATTTATAACCTTTGAACCAGGAATATTGTTCTCTTACAACCTATGCAATCAAATTTGGTCGAAACTATGTTCAATAATTTATTTTAAAAAGGTTGATATATTCTTTTAATTGAATTGAGTCTCATATAAAAGGTGACTTCTTAACACCATTAACGAAAAAAAGCGTACCTAAGAAAGCTGAATATCACAGGTCTTGGCAATAACGAGAGAATTAGACTAGAAAACGATTGTAGGGACAACAACAGAAAAGTAAAAAGACCAGTTGAAGAAAGCAAGGATAAATTCAAATCGGAAGAAGAGAAGAAAATGCAAAGCACTTTCGCAGCAAATATGAAATTATTTTTTTGCAATTGCGAAAGAACAACAAGAAAGGAAGTAATAGTATAGAATTAGTCAGAATTAGGGATAGAAAGGGTGAAATAGTATGGGATACGGACGGACTACAAGACGGTTATAGGGACAAATGCAAGAAATTATTGGGAAGTGAAGCTACGGAGATGTACAACTGCAACATAGAAGACGATACATCAGAGAACCTGGTTGAGAGAATTTGTGTCTCTGAGATTAGGGATTAGGCTTTGTGAATTGATCAATTTATGTATCGAGATGGGAGAAGTTCCAGATGATTGAACAAAGGCGATTATCTCCCCATTATACAAAGGAAAGGGGGATAAAAGCAACTGTAATAATTACAGATGTATCAGCTTACTGAGTCCCATAGGCCAAATGTATTCAGAAATACTTATTTGCAGGGTAATGAAAGTAACAGAAGAAAATATCTGGGAGGTCTAATGTAAATTTATGCGTGAAATATTTTGCAGGGATCAGACATGTAGCTTGAGACAGATCACAGAAAACAGTTTAAGGATAAATAAAACAGATTTTTATTCATTTATTGACCTGGAAAAAGAGTTTAATAAAGTGTATAGAAGTAAGCTTTGAGAAGTCCTGAAAGAATACGAATCAATATATAGCTTTTAAAAGCAATAAAAACAATATATGCAGATAGCAAAGCGAGTGTGAGAGTTAGTTAGGCAAGGGACAGTGAAGGTGCGTCGGTTAGCGTTTGCAGATGACAAGGTTATTATGACAGAGTTAATCGAAGGCTTACAGAGAATATTGAGCACACTAAATATTAGCATGAAGAACATGGGCCTCAAAATTAATGTGAATCCAAACAAAAAAAATGGTATTTGAAGAAAAGAGTGAGAAAACAGTATGAAACATTGCCTTAGACGATGATAAAATAGAAAAAGTTGATAAGTACGTGTATCTTGGTAGTTCATTCACTACTGACTGAAAGATCGATGGAAAGATACCCAGGCGTATAAACGAGGGTAGGAAGTTTATCGGCAGGGTAGGAGTCATTACCAAAAGTAAAAATATAACAAATAAAGCTAAAATTGCAATATATAATTCTGTACTTGCACTCACTGTGCTGTAAGGTAGCGAGACCTGAACATAATAAAAAAATGATAAGAGTAAAGTTAATGCGGTTGGCAGGTAATACCTGTGCAATGTATGCGGCAAACGCTAATAAAAAATGTCAGTATTAAGAGGATTCTCAAAGAATGTGGTGAGGAGGAAACACCGTTTGAAAAGAGTGAAAGAAGTTTGTTGGGATGGTTTGGGAATGTTGAGAGAATGAAAGAAGAACGTCGGACGAAGCAAGTATATTTAGGTAAAGTTAATGGTAGCGTACCTAGAGACAGACCGAGGAAAGAATAGTGAGATTGCGAGAATCAGACCGTAAATCGAAAAGAAATGAAATCCCACGGAAACACAAGAGCATGCATGAGAAAGTGTATCTCTTCGTGCACCCTCGTACTCTTCCCTCTCGCACTACTCTCATGTGAACTCCTTGATCTCCGACGGTATAACGAGGCTAAAACCGAGTGATTGAAGCTTACCCCGAAAGGGATTTGCGTGAGAAAAAAAAGGTGAAAGCGTCTACATCACCGACATTGCTTGTCCACTTAACCGGAATTTTCAGGCCGCCTATACAACCAAAATCCATAAGTATAGCCATCTAAGGCATAAAGTAAAGACAATATGGAAAAATGTGAAGCATGCATCTATTTATCCTATTGTGATTTCGGCTACAGGCAATGTGCATGAAAGATGCAAAAACATTTTGAACATTTATGAGTCAGTAGGGTACTGGCAGCAGCTCAGAAGGCGGTTTTATTAAACACCTGTCATGTCGCATTGTAAGAAACTTCCTAGACCATCAGGAAGCAAGCAAATAAAAACCTATGGAATGGCAGATAATAGCTCTAATAAGGGATTCAGAGACGACTATTGTGACCTTCAACGCTCTTGGCCGCTGTGTAAGGATAACAGCGGTAAAAGACGAACTCCAAACTACACCATGCTCCTAATTTTGTACCTGCTTAAACATGAGGGCAAAAAACTTGACTTAGTCCTTAGCTGATGATGAAAACCCGGGTTCACCCGAGAACAAGTTTAGAAAAACAATAAGATTTTTTCATGTAGAATTTCGACAAAGAATAACATTTGACGTTATATTCTTCTCCTTTTATATCTGTGGTTAAAAACTATGGAAAATGAAGTAATGTGCAAATGTTTCTTTTTGGACCCCCATGTTGAAAGCTTTTCTTTAAGTCCGATTTTCCTCAAAGCTGCTTCAAATTGAAGCTCTTGGCATGCATGATTGCGATAAAAAATAAAAGTTGTTATGTTTTATTCTTCTTTTTTATATCACTCGTTAAAAAATCAGAATATGAGGAAATTTGGCCTATGAAACCCGTCCTTGAGGGCGCTCACCGACACCTCTTTTGCTCGATTTTTTGCTTAGAGACGGGCAAATGCCTACCCGAAATTATAAGGATGTCGCCCACGAGAGTCTAAAAAAAGACATCCCCCTCAATCATAGACGTTTTGTAAACCAGTACGGGTCATATATAGAGAAGGACTCCCATACAAATGGGCGAGGCGATGCCCTCACTTGAACTTTCAACTTTGGCAGATGTGGAGGTACCCAACCAGCCAAATCCTGAAAGAAGGAATGAGAGTGACCCGTTTTCTCTCCCTCTTCCTCCCTCGACCTTCGTTCCTGTCGCGAGGATGTCCGAGTTTTACCGAATCAATGCCATCACTTGGGGGATGTAAAAGCGCATACGGGGCTATCCATAAATTACGTGACACACTTTTTGCCCATTTTTTACCCCTCTCCTCCCACATGTTACAATTTGTAACTAAGTGATTTTGGAGCCCCCCACACCACCTTTATTACGTAATTTTTCCAAATATTTTCAGTAGAAATATATTCACCAAAAACTGAATTTTTGACATTTCTTGAAAATTATTGACACATATCATAGAAGAATTTAAAAGATCGAAACCCTTCAATAAAGGTTTTAGGTATTTTTACTTCCCGTTTAATCTGTAGATAAACCTAAAAAAGTAGATCAGTAAATCTAAGGCTTTATTTAGAAAATAGTGCAAAGCTTGATAAACATGAAAAATTTTGATCACAAAGAATCTTTTTTTTATGTTCTGCTTTTTGGGCGTTAGAATAGGGGTTCTGTCTAAGTGGTGAGAGGAGATGTATTCTTTCAATCGCTTTTGGATACTAATATCGAAAGTTTTGAAATTTTTTGTAACAAAAGATCTAAAAATTATTTATTTCGTTTTTCTCGAAAAATGTTAATTTAAAAAAAAATGGCAAAGACTAAAAATGTGTATTTCGATAAGATCTACCACTTTTATGCACGATATTTTTATCTTTGATCTATATTTTTCGAGTTTTTTTTAAAGCAAAGATTTGTTTTTGAACAAAAAATTTTGATAACTTAATTTATATTCATTTGCGCCAAAAATCTTTTAGGAACTCTCAATTGAGATGCAAAAGGAACTTCTAGGCCAAGTATTAAGTCAACATTCTTGGGTGACCTTTACGGAAGTACTCTATCTACAGGTGCCATACAACAGCTTTTGAAAAATTAAATCTTTCAACTATTAATGTTCTGACTTAGTGTCTTATTTTTTCGCTTCCTGGAACTTTTACGATCCATTTCGGGAAGATCGTCAGTTTTTTCTTTGGATTTTATTGCGGGCTCTTAATTCAGTTTAATTAGGTTATTTCATCGCGAATTGGATTTTTCTGCTTTTCGTGAGAAAAGTGATACTGTAGCTTCTTTATAAGAAAATTTTTTAATGATGTGACAGAAAGTTAGCCAAGATAATTTGAATTTTCCAAATTGAAGAAATTTTAAATGAAAATCATCAAAACTACAGTTTTTTAATTGTAAACCTTAAAACTTGCATCAATTTCAATTGTAAATATCAAAAAATAAAAACTCTTTAATTCTAAAGATTTACAATTCAAAGTCCCACCTCGAGTTCTACAAATTAAAGAGTTACAATTTAAAACTCTTCATTTTTAAGATGTAAAAATAAGAATTCCTTAATTTTGATGATTTTGAAATTTGAAAGTGAAGGTTTCAATTGTAAATCTTCATGCAGATCATTAAAATTACAGAACCTCAGGTTGTAAAACTAAAAACTTGCATAATTTGTAATTGTAAATTTTCAAAACCAAAAACTCTTCAATTTTAAATATTGACAATTTCTATAATTTTGAAGAGCTGTAATTGAAAACTCTGTAATTTTGAAAATGCTTAAATAAAAATTGTTAGATTTTGATGATTTTGAATATCAAAAGTCAAGTTTTTAATTGTGAATCTTCTGCAGAAATTTTGAATGTAAATCATTAAAATTACAGTACTTTTCATGGTAAAAACTTAAAACTTATATAATTTTTAACGGCAATTTTTCAAAATTAATAACTCTTTAATTTTAAATATTGACAATTCATAGTTCTATAAGTTGAGGAGTTTCAATTGAAAAGTCATCGATTTTAAAGACGTAGAAATAAAAAATCCTTAATTTGATTGATTTTGAAGATCAAAAGTCAAGCTTTCAAATTTAATCTTCCAAATAAAAGACATTTTAAATATAGATCATCTAAAATTAAAAAAATTTCAATTGTAAAACTTCAAACTTGCATAATTGAGGCGCTCGGAGGAAAAACGTGGTAAGTCCTATGTTTTAACATAGGACTTCTAACGTTTTTCCTTTCAGCGGCTCAATTTATAATTGTAAATTTTAGAAATTGAAAACTCTTCAATTTTAAAAATTGACAATGCAATGTTTTTGCAAGTTTGAAGAGTTGCAGTTGAAATTTCTGGAATTTTTTCAATTTTTAAGATTTATTTATTAAAGGTATATAATTTTTTGCTTTTTTGTAATAGTTCAATCTTGAAGATTTAAAATGAGAAATTCTTTAATTTCAACGATTTACAATGTATAATTCTTCAATTATATAAATTTACAATTGAGGATTCATTAATTTGGACTACTTGTAGTTTAAAATAATGCAATTTTGAACTTTTTGATGAACAGTCCAATTTCGACGATTTACAATTGAAAATTCTTCAATTTTAACGATTTTCAAATTAAAATTATTCAAGTTTTTCTTTAATTTTTTTCTTTATTTAATGTGTATAACAGTAAATGTTGCAATTTTGAATGCTTTTTTTGAAGTAGTTCAAAATTAAAATCGTAAATTTTTCAATTCTCAAAATTGACAATTAAAGATTTATTAATTTGAAAAGTTCATAGGGTCCAAAAATGCATTGGAAATTTTTTTGTTTTGAATTTTTATCGGGACACCTCCCAAATTTGTTCGAATCCAACCAAAAATAAATCTATTTTTTTTTGTTTGAAAAAAAAATTATATTTAGGGGTGCCGCAAGCCCCATGAGGTTTAACATGTATTTCCCATAAGAAAAAAGACGTTTTTGTAAATCTTATTCAGAACCCTCAATATTATCTCAATCGAGTTGAAACTCAATATTTCTCTTCAAAATCAGCCATAGAATACGAATAAAATATCACTTTTCAAATATCACCCCCATAAGTCTGTTTCATA
>JAABKJ010000903.1:0-32289 GCA_011634705.1 Andricus grossulariae
TTAAACACAAAAGTTACTTTTCTATCAAATAGTTCAATTTGCAAATAAAAAGTTAAACTTTGAAAGAAATAGTTGAATTTTTATCGAAAGATATGAATTTTCAACAAAGAAAAATAATTTGCAACCTGAAAATTGAATTTTGAACTTAAATGATGAATCTTTAACAAAAAATAATTAAATTTCAAATGAAAACATTAGAATTCTACTAAGAAAGACGATATTTTACTAAAAGAGTTGGATTTTTTACCGAGAAAGATTCTTCATTCAATGCAAAAAAATGTCCACTGAATTGTTAAATTTTCAAGGCAAAAAAAAAGGAATTATCTACAAAAAAGTTTAATTTTTAACACAAAAATATATTGCAACGAAAAAATTAATTTTCTAGTGAATAGTTCAATTTTCAAATGAAAAGTTAAACTTTGAACGAAATAGTTGAATCTTTATCCAAAGATATGAATGTTCAAAAAAAAAAATTAATTTACAACCTGATAATTGAATTTTGAACTAAAATGATGAATCTTTAGAAAAAATAAACAAATTTCAAATGAAAACAGTTGAATTCTACTAAGAAAGGCGAATTTTTACTAAAAGAATTGGATTTTTTACCGAGAAAGATTCTTCATTCAATGCAAAAAATGTCCACTAAATTGTTAAATTTTCAAGGCAAAAAACGAAATTATCTACAAAAAAATTTAATTTCTAATTCAAAAATATATTTCAAACAAAAAAGTTAATTTTCTACTAAATAGTTCAATTTTCAAATAAAAAGTTAAACTTTGAACGAAATAGTTGAATTTGTATCCAAAGATATGAATTTTCAACAACCAAATTAATTTACAACCTGATAATTGAATTTTGAACTAAAATTATGAATCTTTAACAAAAAATAATTAAATTTCATATGAAAACATTAGGATTCTACTAAGAAAGACGAATTTTTACGAAAAGAGTTGGATTTTTTACCAAGAAAGAATCTTCATTCAATGCAAAAAAAAATATCCACTAAATTGTTAAATTTTCAATGTAAAAAGACGAAGTTTCTAAAGAATAGTTAAAATTTCAACCAATATGATGATTTTCTAACAAAATTGTTTCATTTTCAACGAAATAAATGAATTTTCAACAATATTCATGAATCTTCAAAAAAACATTTTAACAAAAAAGTTCACAAATCAATTAAATAGTTGAATTGTCAAGAAGAAGATGTTTTTTACTATAAAAGAAGAATTTCCAAACAAATGGGCAAACATTCAAAGGAAAAAGATCAAAGTTGCTTTTTCAACCTTATAATTGAATTTCTAAACCAAGAACCCTAATTTTTTTGAAGACAGTTGAATTGTCAACCAAGAAAGATGAATTTTCAACCAAGAAGGATGGCTTTTCTACTATAAAAAAATAATTTTTTATCCAGGAAGACGAATTTTCAAACAAATGGTCGAATTTTCAAACAAAAGATTAAAGTTTAACCATAAACAGTTCAGCCTGGTAATTAAATTTTCAAGCCTGACAATGTGAATTTTTAAGAAAAAAGATCATTTTCAGCCAACCAAATAGTTGAATTTACAAAAACAAAATTAATTTTAAATTGAACAGTTGCATTTACAACGAAATAGTTAAAATTTTAATTGGAAGAGATAAATTTTAAACAAAATTGTTAAATTTGCAATGCCAAAAACAAATTATCTACATAAAAGTTGAATTTTTAACCCAAAAATATAATGTTTCAACAAAAACATTACTTTTCTACGATATAGTTAAATTTATAGGTAAAAAGTTAAACTTTGAACGTAATAGTTGAAATTTCATACAAAGATATGAATTTTGAATAAAAAGTTAATAATAATTGAATTTTGAACTAAAATGATGAATTTTTAACATTTCAAGTCGAAACAGTTGAATTCTACTAAGAGAGGCGAATTTTTACTAAAAGAGTTGGATTTTTTACAAAGAAAGATTCTTCATTCAATGCAAAAAAAAATTTCCACTCAATTGTTAAATTTTCAATGCAAAAAGACGAAGTTTCTTCAAAATAGTTTAACTTTCAACCAATATGCTGACTTCCTAATAAAATTGTTTTATTTTCAACGAATGAAATGAATTTTCAACAATATTTATGAATCTGCAAAAAAAACATATTAGAAAAAAAGTTCAAAAATTATTCAAATAGTTGAATTGTCCAAAAAAAAGATATTTTTTACCATAAAAGAAGAATTTTCAAACAAATGGCCGAGTTTTCCAAGAAAAAAGATCAACGTTTGACCATAAACAGTTGCATTTTCAACCTTATAATTGAATTTCTAAACCAGAAACACTGATTTTTTACAAGATATTTGAATTGTCGACCAAGAAAGATGAATTTTCAACTAAAAAGCATGGCTTTTCTACTACAAAAGGTTAATTTTTTATCCAGGAAGACGAATTTTCAAACAAATGGTCGAATTTGCAAACATAAAAGATTAAAGATTAACCATAAACAGTTCAATCTGATAATTAAATTTTCAAACCTGAAAATGTGAATTTTTAAGGAAACAGATAATTTTCAGTCAACCAAATAGTTGAATTTACAAAAACAAAATTAATTTTTAACCAAACAGCTTCATTTACAACGAAAGTTAAAATTTTAATTGGAAGAGATGAATTTTCAACAAAATTGTTGAATTGTTAACAAAATAGTTACATTCTAACGTAAAAAAAAAAGATTTTTCAACAAAATAGATGCATTTTCAAGCAGAAAGTTGAATTTTCCGCAGATAAAGATGAATTTCCAACCAAAAACAAGAAAAAGGGAAAGTTTCTTGAAAATTGGGGGAAAAATGATTCTTAAAATAAGGGGGTAACTAAAATGTAATATATTGGCCTTTCTTACTCGATAAATATTTTTACAGACATTTGCTGCTTTTGAAATTAAAACTAACCATTGTTTTATGAACTTCAACGTTTTTCATTGAAAATTATAAAAAATTTTAAATTTTAACGGGTTTTTGCTTCAGTGGCTACCCTGATTTTACATTTTTTGACATTTTGATATTGAAATTTCTCAAATTTAAATACTTTCAACACAAATTCGTCAATTTGGAAGACTTTAAATTAAAAGTATTTAAATTTACAATTGTAATATTGCAAATTCTTTCAATCTTTTTTCAACAAATTTTAACTTACATTTTCTAATAGAGTCGTCCAAAGTCTAGAATTTGGGTTGCCATTAAATTCGTCATTCGAAGATTTTAAGTCCTTGAATTCAGTGTCATGGAGGTTTTGTCCAGGCTCAACTGCAAATCTTTTCGTCTGTACTCCTCTGCATTGACTGTGGAAAGGGTGGATTCTGGAAAAATTATTCAATTAATTGTTTCAATCATCTGTCATTTTAATTTAATCGATTTTTTCAAATTAGTGGCAAATTATTAATTGTTCCATTTTTTTCGTGACTTTAGTGAAGGTAAAACTCACTCGCAATTGACGACGTATTCCCGAGCTTGTGTAATCCAGGCTAACATACTCAGGATCATGATGCATCGTCGAAAAGTCATTTTACCTGAAACAAATTTTGATTTTTTTACTATTTTACGAGTTATATATCAGACAAAAGTTGAAGAGCACAGCTGTGGTAAAACCATTGTTAAAAAGTTATTAAACAATATCTTAAGAAGACACAATTGTGACTTTTTCTTATCAGTTAAAATCCACTTTTCCTTTGTCTTTTTATGGTTTGAAGAAAAGTTGGAAAAGTGGAAAACATGCCATTTTAAGATGAAGAAAGAAAGGTGTAAGAAGTACTTCGTGGTCAATAAGAAATGAATCGTTAACCTCGATTCTTATTGTTAGATTTACCCTTCCAGGGAACTTTTCCGAAGGGTGCTAATTTAATTTCTTCTCGCCAACTTCTTCCGGTGATTGGGATACGTGTTTAGTACGTCAACTAACCAAATAAACTTTTTGTATCAATAAAAGGGGATCAGAGTTTTTCAGAGTTTTTCTAAACTTTTTTTTGTGGTTCCTCAGTTAGAATTTTACATTGATTATAATTTCAATTTTTAAAATCAATTAGGGAACGTCCATTAATTACGTGAAGATGATTTTTGAAATTTGAGACACCCTCCCCCAATTTTGAAGAGTAGTAAGATTTGCTGAACCCCCCTTGCCTTCTTACGACATTTTTGAAATGTTTTTTACTGTACACATAAAAAATATATCAATTATTTTCATCGTAAACGAAATTTCAAGGGATTTGAAAGATTTCCAGTGATTTAAAAATTTTTCAAAAGATTTCAAGGGATTTTAAGGCATTTCAATTGACTACAAAATATTTCAAAGAATTACAACATTTCTGTGGAATTAAGCGAGATTTTCGAAGCTTTCTTTCAAATTTGAAATAATTTTAAAAGGCTTCAAGAGTTTGAGGAAATAATCTAATACAATTTAAAACGAATTTTATGAAATTAAGAATTTATTAAAGGTATTTCAAGAGATTTTAGCTGATTTTAAGAGATTTAAAAATATTCTCAAATAAGTCACTGGATCTCAAAGCAGAGGATTTCGAAAAATTTCGAATGATTTGCAAAGATTTAAAAAGATTTAAAAAGATTTGCGAATATTTGAAAAGATCTGCAAATATTTCAAAGGATTTTAAGAATTTCATAGGATACCGAAGCATTTTCACGAATTTTGAAGGTTTTATGGGATTCTAATGGGATTTCGTATGGTTCCAAAAAATTGAACGCAATTCTAAACTCTATAAATTGGAATCAGTTACAATTTTTACTAATTACCTATTAAATTATGAATCAGTAAAACTGACTAATTCATCAGTAAAAACAACTGGCCCATGGGTGATTTCGTAAGATTTGTAAAGATTTAACGGAATTTCAAAGGATTTCCGAATATTATATAGGATTTTAAGGATTAAATTTCTAAATATTTGACGCAATTTAAATGATTTTAACTGATTTTTAGTGATTTCCTTGGATTTTAAAGGATCGTAAGGGATTTTTAAGATTTCAAGCGATTTCAGGGATTTTCAAAGTTTAAAAAAGGGTTTAAACGGGTTTTAAGGAATTTCAAGAGGTTTTCAAGTAATCCCTTCATCAAAGAGATTTAAAAAGATTTTTACAGATTTCAAAAGATTTCAAAGAATATAAGAAATTTTAAGGGATTTTAAGAGATATAAAAGGATTTCGATGATTTTAAGGGTTTTCGAGGAATTCTAAGGCTTTCAAAAGACTTTGATTGGTTATAATATATTGTAAATCAATTTAATAGATTTGAAAAAATTCCCACGGATTTGAATAATTGCAGTGAATTTTACAGAGATTTTAAAGTTTTTGAGAAATCTCGTAAGATTTTCAGATGTTTTACGGAATGTTAAGGATAATAACCGATTTTTAGAGATTTTGAGGGATTTCCGTGTTTCAAAGGATTATAAGGGATTTTGAAGATTTCAAACGATTTCAAGGGGTTTTCACAGTTATCAAAGGGTTTGAAGAGATTTTAATGAATTTTTAAAGATTCAAAAATTAGTCACGGAAATTAAAAGGATTTTAAGGATTTTTTGAAATTTTGAAGATTTTAAGCGATTTCAAGATTTTTTACAGTTCTTTTAAAATCTTTTGACATCTCTTTAAATCCCTTCATTAAAGAGATTTGAAAAGATTTTTAAAAATTTCAAAAGATTTCAAAGAATATTAGGAATTTTAAGGGATTTGAAGAGATATAGAGGGGTTCCGATGATTTTAAGGGTTTCCAAGGAATTTTAATAGCTTTCAAAAGACTTTGATTGATTATAATATATTGTAAATCAATTTAATAGATTTAAAAAAATTCCCACAGATTTTAATAATTACAGTGAATTGTACAGAGATTTTGAAGTTTTTGAGCAATCTCGTAAGATTTTAAAATATGTTACGGAATTTCGAGGATATTAACTGATTTTGAGAGATTTTAAGGGATTTCTGTGTGTTTCAAAGGATTATAAGGGATTTTGAAGATTTCAAGCGATTTCAAGGGGTTTTCAGTTATCAGAGGGTTTGAAGAGATTTTAAGGAATTTTTAAAGATTTCAAAATCAATCACGGGAATTAAAAGGATTTTAAGGATTTTTTGAAATTTTGCAAATTTTAAGCGATTTCGAAATTTTTCACACTTCTTAAAGGGGTTTCAAGGGATGTCCAGATAAGAAATTATATACGATATCTAAAATATTCAAAGAATTTGTACATGATTGGAAAAATTTTGAGGAATTTAAAAAAAAATTGTAGAATATTTGACGAGATTTCAAAGAATTGGAAAGATTTTCAGTATTTGAAAAATAAATAATTAAAAAAAGTAAAGTTTTTTAATTATTGAATAAAATAAAGTATTTGAAGACCAAAAAATTCTTTTACGAGATCTATGTTACCAGAAAAAATAATTCGGAAGAAGTGAATTCATATTTATATAGCAATAATGCCATTGAAATATTTTCCCTGCCGGAACGATCTTGAAATATAAAAAAATCTCAAAAATTCGACTTTTTCTCCCATTTTCTTAGAATTATATCAAATTCCTTGACTACTTGACCTGTAAAAGAAAATATCTAAAAGTGATATATTGTTTTTTTCACAATAAAATTAATTCTTTGGGTCTAAATAAAGTAAAAAAATTTTCCAGTATAGCTGAATTTGTGTCTGTGAGAGGAATTTATTTCAAAATAATTTTATTTTGCCTAAGCGTCCTTGAAGTTTAATAAAAAAATTATTATCAACAAATTTTAATGGGGTTTTCACCGTACGGGCATAAATTAAGGTTCAGTAAAACCCATTTTCACTCAATTCAATAACTAAAAATGTTTTTATCGTGAAATAAAAAGGAATATTTTAGTTTCAAATATTTTCAACAATATGATTGTTATGATAAATAATATGATTCAATAGTACGTAATATGAAATATTACATAATCAACTAGCTTCCTCATTATGAAAAATAAGCAAATATATTGTCTTCCTCACAGTGGAAGTCAAAATAAAAAAAATACAAATAGGTCAATCAAAATCTTTTGAATCGAAGAGCCTTTTTCATTCTTTTATGATCTTTGAATTATGCTATTGAAAAAAGTTTTATTAATTAAATTATGTTTAACTTTCAATTTTTAATAACTTTCGTACTCTTCAATACAACATATTTATAGTAATAGTCAATAGATTTGTATCGAATTGAGGAATCTTTTGCTTTTTTGCATCAATGTTAACTTATAGTAATGAAAAAAGTTTGACAATAAAAAACCATTTATCAAATATTATAAGAACCATAACTTCCTTACTCTTGTAAAAATGATTAATAAAGGTCACTCGGTTCGCCTCGAATCAAAGAATATTTTTTATTTTTGCTCCAACTTGAAATTATGGGAATGAGAAAATGTTTGCTATAAAAAAATTTTTTTTAATTTTACTCGTTGATAAAACGTATTATTTTAATAGTTAAATAGTAACAGTTATCGTTTTCAAAAATAAGTTTGACATCCACACACTTCGAGAACACACACATACATCTGGACAAATGATTTAAACATTGTAATAGACATTTTTTAATAGAAGAAAGTTCCATTCAAAAAATTAAATTTTTTTAGAAATTTTCACCATTACAAAGCTTCCTCCCTGTGGAAACAAAAACAAGAAAAAAACAAATAATGATATAATGTTACTAATACTATGAAAAGTAATTTTAATAGCCAAAACAATTGTTAATTAGAATATTTTTTCTAAATAATTAGAAAGAGGAAACTGACGTAAAAAATGCTTTGTGTGGTATTTCTACACATTTCCAGCGCCTTGTCAATGTTTTATATTGAAAGTCTTTTCCACAAATTTTCCTAGACTTCAAGTAATGTCGATATTTTTCTTTCATCTACGTGAAACTTACAGTCAATATATTTTCAAAATATATTTCTTCTTTTCAAAACAATCCTGACATTTCAATGTTTCTTTAAATAAAAATGAAAACAAGGAATGAAATAAAAACATTTTATTTTTAAAACTTCTTTAGAGCTCTAGAAAATTTTCGTGAAGGGAGAACTTCATCATTCCGAGAAATCACGTTTATAATGTGAAAATTTCTTTTTTACGATTTAAGATTAAACCTCATGGAAGAAAAAGTGATGACACATTTTACATATATTAATAAATCAGATTACACGGCGCCACCATAATAGAGCCAAAAGACATTTTTATGTAAATAAAGAGAAGATGGTTTCATTCTGCGTCGAAAAATATTTAAATAAAATAATAAAGTTGCCAAAAATCTTGATAAAATTCGAAAACTGCAATCCTTGGCTCATTTTCGAGCAGAGCCGTAATTAGCCTTTTTTGATTCAAAATAGTGTCAATAGTATCATAAATTTTGGAAAATAGTAGGAAAATTATGTCATGAGACAAGTACAGAGAGTCAGTTATTTGGTTTCGAATTACCAATTTTTTGAATATTTAAAAATGAGATTTCGAACAAATAATTTTAACTATGTATTTGATTATTTATGAATTTTTGGGTGTAAAAAGCACACTTTTCGCTAAAATGTTGTTTGAAGAGGAATAAGCTCTAATCTCGATTATTCTGTAATATAATTTGTTAATAATTAAATTTAAATCGTTTCAATTCAATTTTTTCTGAATTCAATTTGCTGAATAAAAGCGTTTAAAGTTTGATAACAAATTTTAAAACAGAAGCTTTTAAAATTCAAAACCTACGAACTAAACGTTTTATATTCGAGCAATTTTATTAGGAAGAAGTTCCAGTTGTCTCATTTTTAATTTAAAGCGTTCAGAGTTGATCAATTTTATTTTGAATTCAAGAATCTTGAAATTCAATGATTCCAGATTGAAGTTTCAAAAAAGGACAATTTTAAAACATTAAAAATGGAATATTTTTCGATTACTATGCTCAAAAATAGATTATTTAAATTCCAGAGGAATGAAAATTGTATTATTTCTAATTAGAAGCATGCGAAATGGAATAATTTAAAAGTGAAAACTTTTGAATTTGAATAAATTCAAATTCGAACCGATTAGAATTAGAAAATTCCAGATTTAAAACTAAATTGAATATTCCAAAGTAAAATCTTATGAAAATCTACAAATCTACATTTGTAGTAAATTAAAAAAATTATGACTGTAAAATCAAAAAATAAATTCATCTTCATTTTAACTGCTCAAAATGGAACAATTTTGAATTCTGAACCTTTAAAATTGAATTATTCTGAAAAAAACGTTCGGAATAAATAATAAATTTGAATGAAAAATATTTTTAAAAAAGGCAAAATGTATACTGCAGATACTTCAAACTTAAACAAATTCGAACTTCATCTATAACTAAAAAAAATTTGGTCGTGAAGTGTTGTGATACTAAAAATTTTTTGAACTCAAACCCTTAAAAATGTCTATCACTTTAAATAAATTTGATTGTATAGAAATTAACAATTTTTAAACTGGTAATTATACTTTTCGAAATTCAACCATTTCAATTTTAATTAAAAAAATTTTAAATAATTAAATTTCTTCAAGTAAATTTAAATCGTTTAGAAATTAAAATTTTTTTCAATTTCCAATTATTATAAATGAATGTTTTAATAGTTTAATAAATGATTCAACTGTTCAATAGAATTTTTTTTTTTGACCGAGTTTGAAATGCCGAACTTTTTAGAACATTTTTCAAAGAAAAAAAAAACTTCAGTATTCAATGCCTGGTTTGAAAATCTACTCATTTTGAAGGCTTGAATTTGAGAAATTATTTTCTTAATTTTTCATTGTTTCGATTTTATTCTGGAGGCATTTAATTCAAAATTGTTTAATCACAAGTCCATTAAACTGAAAAGTGTGCAACTATCAAATCTTTTATTTTGATAGTCTACGATTTCGAAGATTTTAAGAAACCAGAAAGTTTTGTGCGTTTAAAAGTGAAACCAAGCTATTTAGAATATTTAAATCTGAAATGATTAAATTTAAAACTGACTAAAATTGAATTGTTTGAATTTCGGAAAATATAATTGACAATTTGAAAATTATGAATTTCTAAACGATTTAATTTATTCAAAGTAATAGAAATTTTTAAGGGTTTAAGTACAAGAGAGTTTTAATGTAATTCTTCGCTACTAAATTTTTTTAGTCTTAAATGAAGTTCGGATTTGTTTAAGTTTCAATTTTCTGAAGTATACATTTTTTTAATTTTTCAATATTTCGGATTCAATATTTCTATTTTCAACGTTCTTTTAGAATAATTTAATTTTAAAGGTTTACAATTGCTATTTTTTCCATTTTGAACGGTGAAAATAGAGGTGAATTTATTTTTTGATTCTAGAAAAGATTCTCTAATCCATTTTTAACGTTGAATGTAATTTTTTTAATTTAATAAAAATTTAGGTCTCTATAATTTGAGAAGCTTTTAATTTGAAATATTCAATTCAGTTTTCAATTTCAACGCTTTTATTCAGAAATGATACAAGTTCAACTCCTTTTCAATCCATTCGAAATATTCTTCTTTTTCGAAGTTTTACCTATCTACAATATTTGAAATTGGAAAGTTTGGAATTCAAAGTCATTTCATACATTTTTCTTAAATTTCAAACGCTTTCAATTCTAAATTATCAACAAAAAATTATGGTCCAGCTTCACAGTAACTCTAATCTGCTCTCTATTTATAACAATTATCTTTACAAGTAAACCATTCCTTTCTTATAAATCTGTGCATTGAATCCAACTGACGGGAAATGTAAGAAGATATTTAATCGCGAAGATAAAAAATGAAATTTAAAAAATCCAAATTTTTCTCGCTGTTCGCATCAAAATAAAAATTAAATAAATAAAAAAGTAAAAAATTCGCTTTTACCAATTTCTTAAGAATTTAATCCTGAATTAAAAAAAAAATCTAAAATCGGTTTACAATTGCGTTTTAAATGTAATGTTGGACCTCCTTATTTAATTTTAGCCCACCATGCGATAGCACCACCCTAGTTACGACTCTGTTTTCGAGATGACGATTTTTATTCATCCAGTAAATGGGAATTGGCCTTGAAAGTTAAGGACTTCGCTGGCCCAAATATTAATGCAGAGTAGTGAAATATTTTCATTTGTAAAGTTACAACGTCGCGACGAAAATAAAAGGATGGCAGATATTTTATAGGTCAGGAGCAGCAAGGTTATAAATATGAAAGTTTTGCGGGGGATGAAAAGGGGCAAGTTTTCGAGGTTTCACAGACTTTCTGGGATTTTCATTGTCTAGCTTCTTCCACTAAGCGAAAGCACTTTTCCCATGCCAAGAAAAGGAGCCGCAAAGTTTGTATAGTTTAACTGGAGCTCTCTAAAATCTACCAACTCTTAAAAGGATAAAAAAAAAGTTACTTTTTTATATGAGAAGAACTTTCTTAATGTTGAAAATACAACAATACGATAAGTAGAGTACTGTTCACGTCTTAGAAACGCATTGATTGACCTATTGTTAATACTTTTATGACCTACAAAAAAGTATTTATGAAGTTTCAAATAAATGGTTTATGCTACTTACACGAGAACAACTTTTTTGATATTCAAAATACAAGAATACTATATGTAATGTGTTTGTTCGCGTCTCCGAGATGCATCGATCGACATATTGCTGAAACTTTTATAATACCGGTTTGTAAGGTTTCAACAAAATGGTTTATTCTATTTATATGAGAAAAACTTTTTCGATATTCAAAATGTAAGAATACCATATTTAATGCATTTGTTCGCGTCTTCGAGACGCATCGATTGATCTATTGTTGACCCTTTTATGACCCACCAGTACCGTTTCACGAAGTTTAAGCAAAATTGGTGTATTCTCTTTATTTGAGAAAAACTTTGTCTAATATGAGGAATATTACAGTACTGTATTTGACATGTTTGTTCGCGTCTTCGAGACACGCCAAATGATCTATTGACGTACCTTCTATGTCATCTTAAGAACTAGCAATACCGATTTAGAAATTTAAAATATATATTGTTTATCTTACTGATATTTGGAAAACTTTTTTAGTATTGGGAATACAAGAGTAGTGTATATGATAGATTTGTGCGCGTCTTCGAGACGCATCGATTGCCCAATTGAAGAATCTTTCATGACCTAGAATAACATACCAATATTGTTTTTCTAATTTTTTAACAAAATGATTTACCTTGTTTAAAAAAGATCTTTTCAAATAACGAGTATAACAAAACTATATTTGATGTAATTGTTCGCGTCTCCGATACGTGTGAATTGATCTATTGGCGAACTCTCAAAGACTATTCTTAGTGAATCAATAGCGACTTAAAAAGTTAAAAAAAAGTTACATTGCGTCTATGAAAAAAACTTTGGTTCTAATTTGGAATATAACACTACCGTAAGTTAAAAAGTTTTTCATTGTAACAGAACAAATCGATTGAAATTTTGGTGGGCTCTCTGATTTTCTGGAAATAAGCTTTTCGGTAAGACAGAAACATAAGCTTGAAAAATATCGGAAGTATCCAATTTATTCTTTTGTTAGAGAAAACCCTCCCTTTATGAGGAAGCAAATTTATTTGATACCTATGAGGAAGCAAAGTGCTCATAAAATAAGCACAAATAAATACACCCATAATAGTGAATACATCCTTAGTACTTCGCGGTGGTATTTTAGACGACAAAAATCATAAGCATAAAATTATTGAAATGTTATAAATTTACTGCATCAATGTTTTTTTCGCTAATAATTTAAATTTAATAACATGCTCAAAACTGAACCACTTTGCATTTAGTTGTAAACTGTCCATTATTTCAGGTTACAGAGAAAATTTTATTTTTAATAGAAGGATTTGATGAATGAACAATGTGAAAGTAAAGAATTTCCTAATTGAATCATTTCTAAATATTTTCAAATAAAAATATTGAAGCTTCACATTATGGATGACTTGGTATTCGAAGTTTAGATCTATTAATGTTCACAAACATATAAATGTGAAATAAAATAATATTCAATATTGATCATATATGAAATTGGGCTCAATTTTAAATCTTCGAAATTGCATTACAAAATGAAATTAATAATTGGAAACTAATATTTTTTAAATAAACAAAGTTGACGTTGCAGTTAGATTCATTGATTTTCCTTTTTAGTAAATAAATGTTTCATTTCTTTACGACTTAAAATATTTGGAATAAATAAGAAGCCTTCAACCTTTCTGACTTTTGATATTAGTTTTAGTAAAAATAACTAAATTGATCAAATCAATCACACTTACAGAGAATTCTGGAAATTTCTTCAATTCTCTGAATTCCTTGAATGCCCTACATGCACACAAATAAATGAAATTCGCTGAATCCCCCGAAATCCTGAATTTTCTTAAGTATCCTGATTTTTCTGAGTAATTTAAATTTTTCGAATTCCCAGAAATTTTAGAATTTACTGAATTCTCAAGACTTCTAAAATTTCTACAATTTCGCGAATCACTTAAATTCCCATATTGCTCTGAAATTTCTTAAATACTCTGAATGCCTAGAAATTCCTAAACGTTCTGAAATCCCTGAAATGGTCTAAATTTCTTGAATATTCTGAATTCCGTGAATAATCTAAGTTCCCTAAACTCATTAAATGTTCCGAAATCCCTTAAGTTATCTGAAATCCCTAAAATCCTCAAATTTTGGGATTATTTTGAATTCCCTTAATGCCCTGAATAAATATGCAGAATTCCTGAATTCGCTTCAACATCTTGAGTTCCATGAATATTTTGAATTTCTTGATTTCTCTGAATTCTTTGAATCCCTTGAATTTCTTGAATTCCTTGAATTATCTGAATTTCTACAATCCCTTGAATGTTCTAAGTTCCCTGCATATTTTTATTCTCCGAATTTCTTGATTTCTCAGAATTCCTTGAATTCCTTGAATTCCTTGAATTCCTTGAATTCCTTGAATTCCTTGAATTCCTTGAATTCCTTGAATTCCTTCAATTTCTTGAATTCCTTGATTTTCTTAAATTTTAAGTTTTACAATGAAAAATTCTGTAATTTTGATAATTTACATTCGAGATTAACTCAATTTGAAAGACTTGACTTTTTATCTTCAAAATCATCAAAGTTTGAGAACTTTTATTTATAAACCTTTGAAATTGAAAAGTTTTCGAAAATTGTTTTCTTTCCTAATTCCTGCTACTATAAAATCTTATATTAAAATAAAATTTACGGATTACTGAAAGTCGATTTGACTGAAAATTAGATTGTATTCAATTATTTGTTATAATGCATTATTATTAATTAGGCTTTAAATTATTCTAAATTGTAGCATTAATTTTAATTTGATAATTAGGCAATCAAAATAATAAACTTGTAATAAACACGCTTAGCGCTCTATTTTCTCTAGTAATTATATATAATGTGACATTAAGCTTTAGAAGCCACTTTCATCACTTGATACTTCATACAACTTTTTATCACAAAAATATTGTGCACATGACGTTTTAAAAGATTACCTTTTTGATGCAATTCTAGAAACTTTTATGATTATTTTCCGTCCTTAAGAATTATGTCTTATAAAGTGTAAAGCTACCATTCAAAAATAAAATGCCTGAAGTCATCTTAAGGAATAAAATAACATTAATAAATTATATATAATAATCGACAATTGTTCGCAACTGATATATATTCAGTTCGCAGCATGAATTTGGCTTGCAGAGATGCCTTTGTTTTTTATTCCTTTTTTTTTAAGTTAGTTGGAAATTAATAATTAGTAACTAATATTTTTGAAATAAAGAAAAAATCTTAAACCTGGTTTACTTCTGATGTTAGTTTCAGTAGTTTCGACAAAAATAATGAAATTGCTCAAATCTATGACAATTACAATATTTATATTTTGAGCATGAATGAACTCTTTAACATTTTTAGTGTATTATAGAAAAAAGTTATAATTATTTCAAATATTATGAAAGTTGTATGTCTTCCCCATTTGTTAATATTTGAAAACTGTAAATTGAGCAATCTTATATTTTACTCAATCAGATTTGAGCTTGATACTTTCAACAATTAATTATTTAAAACTGGAATCGTTCAAATTAATCAACTTTGAATTGAAAGTATTTAAAACAGAATATTTTTATATGGAAATGTTGAAAATGGTTTGGTTTCATTTTCAAATCTTTCAAAACTGTATCATTTGAAAATCATTGTATTTCACAGTTAAAAAAAATTATTATCACTAATGCTTAATTAAATAATTAATTTTAACATATGTGGGCAAAAGAAAGTCGTGCCACTTTTCCATCATGACACGTACATGTGGGTACTGTAAAAGAAAATTATTTAACGTGATTCGATTTAAAAGTGCTTGAGTATATCAGGGTTTTTGTGGTCGCTGAATTCAAATCTGATATTGGATTTTTAGATGCAAAATGGCGAATCCTATATGTTGAACATAAATCATTAAAAATGTTTTGACCTTGGTAAAATTGGTGATGTTTTGATTTTTGGTGTCGTCGATTTCAAACCTGATGTTGGATTTTTAAAATCCAGAATGTCGGATCCAATATGGCGAATATAAATGATTATAAATCCTTAGACACCTTGATACATTTTTGTTTGCTCAGGTTTTTGGGATTGCTGATTTCAAATATGCTGTTTGATTTTTTAAATTCAAAATGGCGTGAATATAAACAATCCGATCAAGTTCTAAAAATATTTGATAATTTTGGTCCGCCATATTGGATCCGAGATTTTTAATTTATAAATTCAAGTATCAGACGTCGCTTCAGCGACCCCAAAAACCTAAGTATCACCAATTGTATCAATATCTGAACATTTTTAATAATTCATATCCTCCATATTGGATCCGCCATTTTCAAATGAAAAGATCTAACATCATATTTGAAATTAGCGACCCCAAAGAGCTAAGGGTCGCCAATTTTATCAAGGTCTGAACATTTTTAATAATTCATGTATGCCATCCGCCATTTTGAATTTAAAAAATCCAGGATCAAATTTGAAATCAGTGACCCCAGAAACCTATGCAACACCAATTTTATCCAGATCCAAACATTTTTAATATTTCATTTCCGCCATATTGGATTCGCCATTTTGAATTTTGAAAATCCAACATCAGATTTTAAATCAGCGGCCCCAAAAATCTAACTACCACCAATTTTGTCCGGATCAAGACATGTTTACTATTTCATGTCCTATATTGGATCCGCGATTTTGAATTTTGAAAATCCAACTTTAGATTTGGACTCAGCGACCCTAAAAACATCGACCCAGCAAATATCACGTGATTCTGAATTTTTTTTTCTCGAAAAATATTTTTGGCACTATATGTTCTTTTTCTCCTGACTTTCAAGGGGATAGAAATTGTAGAATATAAAATTGCAGAATATTAATTAATTTTACAACTTTATAGTGGAACATTTTCAAATTTAGAGCGTTTAAATCAGAACAATTTTGAATTTGAATTGTTGAAAAATGGTACAATATAGTCTTCAAAATTTTTAATTCAAATCTTTCAAAACGTAAGAATTGAAAATTCAAACATTTCGAAAAAATATTAATAAGTGAATATTTTTAAAGTCTCTTTAAAAATTGGAATGGCCCTTTCTATTACTGTGTTGAAAGTTCAACTATTTCGTTACAATTTCATTTTTTTTGTTGGTTGAAGATTCATGATTTTAGTTGAAAATTCATTTTTTTTGGTTGAAAAATCGGGGTTTTCGGATTGAAAATTAATTTTTTAAACTGAAAATTAAACTATTCTAGCTTTTTGGTTGAAAATAATTATTTTTCAGTTGAAAATTCAACTAATTGGAAGAAATTTGAATTAATTTGTTGAAAATTCATTTTTTGGTAAGAGCTTCATCATTTTATTTGTGTAAAAAGTATGTTTTAAAATTCGTGTATTCTGTTTAAAATTCGTTTTTCTTTCTGTAGAAAATAAATTTTTAACTGAAAATTTAACTATTCCATTTTTGATTGGAAAAGTTCTTCTTTTTCAGTTGACAATTCAATTATCTTGTTGAAAATTCATCCATTTCGTTGAAAATTCGTCTTTTTTGGTAGAAAATGAATCTTCTTGCTTGAAAATTTAGCAGTTAATTTTTTCAGCGATGAATTTGGTACAACATTCAACAGTGGGATTTTTAACATAAAATTTTTTCACAACATTTAACTCTTGCATTTTGAACTATACTACATATTTAAAATTAAAAATTATTCTATTTTACAAATTAATAGTCGACCATTTCAAAATTCACAACTGTTAGAATATAATTTTTGTAAATTCGAATTGTTGAAAAATGGCACAATATCACATTTATAGTTTGAAAAATTGAAAATTCACATCTTTCAAATCTTAAAAACTAAAAGTGGAAAAATAATTGAAAAATTTCTAAAAAGCATTAGGGCAAGAGCATTAAATCTTACAGCCCACCAATTGTTGGCCTCCTTCTCTGAATTTTAGATAATACATTTTTAAGCATGCTTTGCCTCAGTTAATTTAATTCTACTACCATTTTTACGTATAATGCATATTATTATTAATTATTCAGTGCAATAAAGTGAGTATCCAAAATAAAATAAATTCACTTTGGTTTTTGGCATCCCAATAATAGGGCTAAGGTGCCAAGAATTGGTCCTCTTATCCTAATAACTGAATATTTTTAAATTAACTTCTCAATTTACCAAGCCCCTTTCCAAATTAATCTAGGGGGAAAAAATTGAGGTGAAAATAAAACCATGCAAAAAGTAGGTAATCAAAATTAGATAAATTTAAATTTATTAATGTTACAAAGTGAACATTTCACATTCATTGTAAAATTCAAACTTGCAATCATAGTAATATTGTTTTATGTTTGTATATTATTGATTGACCATGCAATATTTTACGATAATTCGATATTTGAAAGTTTATAATTATTTTTTATTAATGTGTCTTCATAATAGACATTAAAAAATGGTCCTAAATTTCACATCACTTACTAAGAGCCAGTTTTTTAAGAAATTATCCTCTTTAACAGAATTTATTTATATATTCTATCAATATTCTGAGCCGATTTGGACCAGGAAATACCTGCCTATTTTTTATGATTCACAAAGGCCAGATAATTTATCTGCCACAGGTAAACGCATCGTCACCATCCTGCGATAAAGCACCTTTTATTGAAAATTGCTTCCTGATCGGTGTTTGCATCACTTTTTGCCAACCCCAGATTCTACCTTCCATTAAATGTCACCATAATACCTCTATTTTCGCGAATGAAAAAAAAAACATATTTCAAGCATTCACAGTCCATTTTTTTCCCCCCCCCTTCTTCACCTTTATATTTGAAAAATATCCTAAAAGGCCTGAAATCGAGAATTTTGATCCAATTTTACGCTTTCCTCGCTTCTTTGCGAATGTTTTGATTCATTTTTTAAGACTCGTAAATTGCATGATTAAATTTTCAGTTGAAAGAATTATATTTCAAATAAAATAGTTAAATTTTCAGTCAAAGAGATGTATTTTCGAAAAATTAGTTCAACCAAGTAGTTGAATTATGATCCAAAAATTATTTGAATTTTGAATTAAAAACAGTTGAATTAAATCAAAAAAGATGAATTTTCAACAAAATAATTGATTCCTCCAACAATGGTATTTTTAAACAAAAAAGATTAAATTTCCATCAAATGGGATGAATTATCAAACTAAGAATAAAATAGTTCAATTTTCAGTTAAAAGAATTAATATTCAATGAAACAAAAAATAATCTTCAAAATCACCTGACACACCAAAACTCGAGAATTTCGACCCAATTTTCCCCATTACCAATATTTCATTTATTTTTTGAAAATCATAAATAGAATAATTGAATGATCAGTGAAACAAATTAATTTTGAACAAAATAGTTACATTTTCAACCGAAGGGATTAATTTTTAACAAAGTAGTACAACTTTCAACCGAATAGATGAAATTTCAACAAAAAAAGATTCTAATTTCAAATAAAAAACAGTTGAATTTAACCAGAAAAGACAAATTTTCAACAAAATAGTTGTATCCTGAACCAAAAAAGACTGATTTTCAACCAAACAGTGGGTTTTGGAAATAAAAATGATTAAATTTCTACCAAAAGAGATAAATTTTTTAACCAAAAATGGAATAGTTAAATATTCAAGTAAAAGAATTGATTTTCAACCAAAAATAATAATGTTTGAAATCCCCCGAAACTCTGAATATCCAAAATTTTGACCCGATTTTCCTCTTTCCCCTCCGTTTTTAAAAAAAATTTCGATTAATTTTTCGTAAAGCATAAACAATAATTACATTTTCAGTAAAATAAATCAATTTTCAACAAAAAGTTCAATTTTCAATCAAAGAAATTAATTTTTAACAAAGTAGTTCAACTTTTATGCAAGTAGATAAATTTTCAACAAAAAAGATTTTAATTTTTAATAAAAACAATTGAATTCAACCAGAAAAGATGAATTTTCAACAAAATAGTTGAATCCTCAATCAAAGAAGGTTGATTTCCAACCAAACAGTTACATTTTTAACAAAAAAATATGAAATTTCTACCAAAAAAGATGAATTGTCAAATCGAGAATGAAATACCTAAATTTTCAGTTTAAAGCATTAATTTTCGACAAAAAAAAAAGAATGTTCAAAATATCCTAAAACACCGAAGCTCGAGAATTTTGACTTAATTTTTCCCTTTTTCTCCCTTTTTCCCAAAGTTTCGATTTGTTTTTAAAAAATTATAAACAGAATGATTAAATTTTTAGTTATATGCATTGGTAATTTTTAACAACAAAAAAATCAATTTTCAGCCAAAGAGATGAATTTTCACCAAGAAGTTAATTTGTAAGAAAATAGTTAAACTTTTAACCAAGTAGTTGCATTTCCAAACAAAAAAGCTTTTAATTTTAAATAAAATAAAGTTAAATTCCTCAAAAAAACAAGCAAATTGGCAACAAAATAGTTGAATCCTCAACCAAAAAAGATGAAATGTCTACCAAAAGAGATGAATTTTTAACCGAAAAATAAATTTGTTGAATATAAAGTTGAAAGAATGTAGCTTGAACAAAAAAAAAAGAATTTTACAAACCCCCTGAAGCCCCGACACTTAATAATTTTGATCCTGTCTCTTTCCCCTTCTTTTTTACAAAGTTTCGATTTAAATTTTTTAAGTCACAAGTACAATAATTAAATGCTCAGTTAAAAGAATTAAATTTTAACAAAATATTTCAATTTTCTACCAACGAAATTCATTTTAAACAAATTAGTTCAAGTTTTAACCAAGAAGATGAATTTTTTACCATTAAAGATTTTAATTTTGTATCAAAAACAGTTGAATGCAACTAAATAAGACAAATTTTCCACAAAATTGTTGAATCCTTAACCAAATATGAATAATTTTTAAACAAACAGCTGCTTTTCTAACAAAAAATATAAAATTTCAACCCGAAGAGATGAATTTAAAAAAAAAAATTTATTTTTACCAAAAAAAAGTTGAAATTTTCACCAAAAGAGTTGAATTTTCGATCCAAAAATGAAAATGTTAAGTTTTCAGTTAAAAGAATTGAATGTAAGAAAAATTTTTTTTTGAAAATCCCCTGAAACATTAGAACTAAAAGTTTTGTACGCCATTTAAATCTTATCTACCTTTTTTAAAAGTTTTTAGTCAAATCCTCAACCAAAAAAGAATAATTTTTGACGAAAGAGTTGCTTTTTGAACAAAAAAAGATGAAATTTCTACCAAAAATGGAATGGATAAATTTTCAGTGGAAAAAATTAACTTTCTGCGAAAAAAAGGATTGTTAAAAATCCCCAAAAACACCAAATCTCAAGAATTTTGACCTAATTGTTCCCTTCCCCTTTTCTTCACAAAGGTTCGAATTATTTTTTTAAGAATCATAAACAGAATAATTAAATTTTCAGTTGAAACAAAAATATTTTTCATCAAAATAGTCAAATTTTCAACGAAAGAAATACATTTTTAACCAAGACGTGTATTTTTAACAAAGTATTCAAACTTTCTACCGTGTATTTGAATTTTCAGTCAAAAAAGATTTTAATCCCAAATCAAAACGAGTTATATTCGACCAAAAAAGACCAATTTTCCACAAAATTGTTGAATCCCTAACCAAATAAGAATAATTTTTAAACAAACAGTTGCTTTTTCGACGAAAAATATTAAATTCCACCAAATGAGATGAATTTTCAACAACAAAAATTTAATTTCAAATCCAAAACAGTTGAATTCAATAAAAAAATATGAATTTTCAACAAAATAGTTGCATCCTCGAACAAACAAGATTAATTTTCAACAAAGAGTTGCATTTTTAACAAAAAAAGTTGACATTTTTACCAAAAGAGATGAATTTTCAGCCCAAAAATAGAAATGTTAAATTTTCTGTTTAAAAAATTAAATTGAAAAAAAATCATTTTGAACATCCCCTGAAACACTAGAACTAAAAAGTTTGTAAGCAATTTTCACCTTTTATAAATTTTTAAAAAATTTTCATTCCTCAACCATAAAAGAAAAATTTTCCAACCAAACAGTTGTTTTTTAAACCAAAAAAGATCAAATTTCTTCCAAAAATGGATGAATTATCAAATTAAAAATATAAAAATTTTCAGTAAAAAGAGTTAATTTTCTACGAAAAAAGAAATGTTAAAAATCCCCAAAAACACCAAATATCAAGAATTTGGACCTAATTTTCCCGTTTCCCCTTTTCTTCAAAAAGTTTCGAATTATTTTTTCAAAAATCATAAACAGAATAATTAAGTTTTCAGTTTAAAAAAATTAATTAAAAAAAAAAAGATGTTTCAACAAAATAGTTAGAGTTTTAATTAAAAATATGAATCTTCAACTAATAATAAAATTATAAAGAAGATCAATTTTGAAAACAGTTGAACTTTCAACCAAAAAAGATACATTTTCATCAAAAAATATGAATTTTCAACGAATAATATAATAGTGTTATTGAAAATATTTAAATTTTAAATAAAAAAGTTGAATTTAACCAAAATAATTTTATTAGTTGAAGATTCATCTGTTTGGTTGAAAATTTAACTATTTTGTAGAAAATTCTTTTTTTTTTTTAATTAATTTTTTTACTGAAAATGTAACTATTTAATTTTTGTAAAATGTATGTTTTTATGGAAAATTAAACTATTTGTTTGAAAAGTTAACTTTTTACGATGAAGCTGAAACTAATTGTTTAAAAATTCACGTATTTTCTTGAAAACTCTTTTTTTTTTTTAGAAAATAGTTTCAAAATTCATCTTTTTTAGTTGCAAATTTAACGATTTGGTTGAAAGTTGAAATCCTTGGTTAAAAATCAATTTTTTTTGTAGATGATTCAACAAAATAGTTAAATTTTCAATTAAAATTATGAATCATCAATTAAAATTATGAATCATCAACTAAAAAAATTAATTTTTAACAAAGAATTTCAACTTTCAACCAAGTCGTTAAATTTGCAACTAAAAAAGATAAATTTTCAAACAAATAGTTTAATTTTTAACTAGAGCCAAAAATGGAACAGTTAAATTTTCAATTAAGAAATTAATTAAAAAAACTAATAATTTTCAACAATTTAGTTAAATTTTTAACCAAAAAGATGAATCTTCAACTAATAAAATTAATTTTGTAAACATTATTTCAATTTTCAGCAAGTAGTTGAATTTGCAACTAACAAATATGAATTTTAAAAGAAAAAAAATTATTTTATACCAAAAAAGACAAGTTTTCACAAAAACACATGAATTTTCAAATAGTTGAAGCTTCTTCTAAAAAAGCTCAATTTTCAAACTAAACAGTTAATCTATCAACCAAAAAAGATAAATTTTCAACAAATTATTAACCAATTAATTAAATTTTTAACTAAAAAAGATGAATTCTCAAACTAAAATATTTGGATTTTCAACTAAAGTGATGAATCTTCATCTGAAATAGTTAAATTTTCTGTTAAAAAATGTATTTTCAAACAACAAAAAAAGAATATTCAACTCTGGAAATTAATTATTTTGTTCTTTCTGAAAGTGTTTGTATAGATTTTAGAAAATTTTGAATATTGTGAAAATGAAAAAATAGTTGCAAAAGCAATAAAATTGATTTGATGTCGCAAAAAAAACTTTTGAACTACATTTCGAAAATAACTAAGAAAGTAAGGATTTCTATAGTTTCTGTTACTGAAAAAAATGTAATACGGTGATATGCGCATGCGCAGGTTGGTTGTGCGCAAGTCGAATTGTCTATTGCGCACAGATGATAGGCGCATGCGCGTAAATGCTGATCTATTGCGCCTGCGTATAGATTCTGGGCGCATGCGCAGTGGACGATTTATCGTTCTTTTTTCCTTACTTCATGTTATTTTGCCGTTTTCGTTTAATCTCGTCCCGTCTTCTTTTCTCGGCATTTGCCATGTCAACATATTTTTGTCGCTGCACATCGTTCATCTGCGACCATCGTTTGCCAGCAATTCTGGCGACTTTTGTCACTGGAATGTGCGCCTTTTTGCTCCTCAATCGTAGAAAAAAAACGATGAAGGGGTTTGTAGTACCTCGGGATTTGTTAGACTGTTTTATCTGGGGACGAGATTTTGTATCCGAATTTTCGTTTTGTTGCTTCTCGGAATGCCCACCTGTGCTGCGCAGAAAGTAAAACTGCAGACTATTTTATTGAATTAAAAAAGCTTCATTCTAATTAATTTTTGGAAGATGTTATTACAAATAGGTTTTTATGAACAAGAAAAAATCTGCCTCGGCCTGGATTTGAACCCGGAACGTCGGTTCCATGAGTGGAGCGTTAAAAGATAAACGGTTGACGCTCCACTCACGTTAGTGGCGTTCTCGGTTCAAATCCAGGCCGAGGCAGATTTTTTCTTGTTCTTCAAAAATTATTTGTCCAAAGTGAACGTTTCGTTTTATAACTAGTAATTTATTTCTTTAAATCTAAAATCAGAATTATGATAATTGAGAGGTTAAAAAATAGAAATTTTGACTTTTTACGATGTCTTACCTCTCACGAGATTTAGTCGGAGACGAAGTTTTGTTACCCATTTTCGAATTTATCCAGCTTAATTTGAATTTTATTTATACATTTAACACATAACTTGATAATTTGTCCTTATTTCGAAAAAGCCAAGTCACTCTGACTGACATTTTTTCAAGAAAAATCGCTTTTCTTTTTTTTAAGTGGCTAAATTTATCAAGTTAAATCCAGGGGTGCTTCTTAAAATAATTTTTAATGTCTAAATTTAAATAACTAGCAATTAAATATAATAAAAATAAAAAATTCGAAAAAGTATTTATTTTTTAATTATTTTTTTTTAAGATTATACAAATATAAGTTTCCTAAGATTCTTGAGAACATTTAAAAATATTTTTAAAGATTTTAGGTTCGCTTCAACTCAAAATTTTAACAAAAAGTTAATCTTCAACCAAAACGTTGAACTTGTAATTAAAAGCGTAATACTTACATTTTTAGTTAAAAGAATGAATTTTGAAGCAAAAAAAAACTAATTTTCAACAAAATAGTCCAATTTTTAATTTTAAAAAGTGTATTTTTAACAAATTATAGTTGATTCAACCATAAAAGATGATTTTTCAATAAAATAGTTGAATCTTCAACCAGAAAATATTATTTTTCAACCTATTACATTTTTAACCAATAAAGATGAATTTTAGGAAATCGTTTGAAATATTTTTAATTTTTTTTTCAATTTTCTCTCATAATTAATTTTTCAATAAAAAAAAATCATATGAAAATTTTGCTAGGAATCTTGAAAAAACTTTTTTATTCTCTTAAAACCTTTCCAAATTCTTAAAAATCTTCTAAATTTTGTTTCGAAATCGTCACAAATCTACATTTTGTTTTAAATTTTTCGTAATGTATTCAAAATTTAAATTATTAAACAAAAAGACGAGTTTTCAATAAAATGGTTCAATCTTCAAACAAAAAAGACTATTTTTTTACCAGATGGATTTTTAACAAAAAAATGACATTTTTACTGAACAAGAAAAATTTGCTACAAAATAGATTAATTTTTTTAACCGAAAATATGAATTTGAACAAAAAAATTCATGTCAATTCAAATAGATGAATTATATACCAAAAATATGAATTTTTAATTTAAAAAATTGTTAATTTAATAAAAATTTTGTTTTAATTTATTAAAAAATTCGAAACAGAAAAATTTAATTTCCAACATAAAAGTACATTTTCAACAAATTACTGTTAAATTTAACCAGAAAAGACGAATTTTCAACAAAATAATAGTTAGAAAATGGAAAAAAGTAGAATATTTAAGAAAAAACAACAAATTTCTAGCATCATTCAAAGATAATATTATTTTACATAATAATAAATTGTTTAAACAATTATCTTTGCGAAATTGCATTAATCGTTACCTCACCCTAAGTAACAAGTTGACAAAAAGTGGAAAATTTCAGAAAAAGCTGCAACTCTATCTAGCACTACTGAAAGAAAAGATAGTTATAAACAATAATAATTTGTTTAAACAATTGTTTTTGTTACATTTTATTCATTTTTACCTCATTCTAAGTAAAAATGGACAAAAAGTTGAATATTTCAGAAAAAAACGCAACTTGCGAGCATTATTCAAAGATAATATTATTTGAAATCATTAAAAATTGTTTAAACAATTATTTTTGTTAAATTTCATTAATTATTACCTCACACTAAATGAAAAGTTGACAAAAACTGGAAAATTTCAGAAAAAGCCGCAACTATCTAGCATTATTATAGGAGAAGATATTTATAAACAATAATTCATTGTTTAAACAATTAGGTTTCTTGAATTACAATAATTATTACCTTGCTTTAAGTGAAAGCGGACAAAAACTTGAATACTTCAGAACAAACCGCTATTTTCTAGCATTATGCAAAGAGAATATTATTAAAAGTAATAATAAATTGTTTAATCATTTATGTTTGATAACTTGAATTAATTAAATTTTGCTCTAATTGAAAAGTCGAAAACAAGTTGCAAAATTCGGGAAAAACGGCGACTTTCTAACTATATTCCAAGATAAATTTTCTAAAAACAATGAAAAATTGTTTAAACAATGTATGTAAACATCCAATTATCAGTAGAAAGTAGAATTTCATGTATTGCAAACAATTTGTATTGAAAAAACAGCCAAAAAATTATAATTAGCGCCAAAAACTCGATAAACCCAATTTTTCACTTATGGGGATTTTGGGACCCTATAATACAGACTTATGAGGTGATATTTAATAAGTAATTATTCATTTGTATTCTATAGCTAATTGTAAAGAAACTTGGGAAAACGATTTGCCGGGCCTCTACTTATAGGCCCGAAGAATGATTTCACTTGTTGGTTACTTCTACCGTCAGCCACCTAGCGGCATAACCTTTAGGTTGACGTTGATGGATGAAGGATAGGATGAGATAAAGAAGAGGAGATTAAAAAAGATAGACGGAAATGTAGTTTGATAGAGAGATAGAAAAAGATTGACGTGGATAGATAAAGAATAGGATGAGATAGAGAAGAAGGGATTGAAAAATATAGACGTTGATAGATGTATGAAACGATGAGATAGAGAAGAGGAGGTTAAGAAAGGTAGACGAAATTTAGATTGACAGAGAGATGAAAAAATATTGACGTGGATAAACAAAGGATAGGATGAGATAGAAAAGAGGGTATTGAAAAAGATAGACGTGAATTTAGATTGACAAAGAAATAGAAAAGAATCGTTGATAGATGTATAATATGATGAAATAAGAAAGAGGATATTGAGGAAGATAGGCGGGAATTTAGATTTCCAAAATGATACAAAAATATTGTCGTGGATAAATAAAGGATAGGACAAGGTAGAAAAGAGGGGATTGAAAAAAATCGATGTGAATTTACATTGACAAAGAGATAGAAAAATATTGACGTTGATAGATGTAGTATAGGATGAGATAGAGAAGAGGAAATTGAAAACGATAGACAGGAATTTAGATCGACAGAGAGATAGAGAAATATTGAGGAGGATGGATAAAGGACAGGATGAGAGAGAGAAGATGGTATTGAAGAAGATCGACGTGAATAGATGAAGGGATAGGATAAGATAGAGGAGAGGGACTTGGAAAAGATGGACATGAATTTAGATTAACAAAGAAATAGAAACAATGATAGGATGAGATAAAGAAGAGACTGAAAAAGAGGGAAATTTAGATTGACAGGGAGATAGAAAAATATTGACGTGGATAGATAAGGATAGGATGAGACAGAGAAGAGGGAATTGAAAAAGATAGACGTGAATTGAGATTACCAAAGAGATATAAAAAATAATAGGGTGAGATAAAGAAGAGGAGATAAAAAAAGGTAGACGGAATTTAGATTGACAGAGAGATATTAAAATATTGACGTGGATAGATAAAGGATAGGATAAGATAGAAAAGAGGAGATTGAAAAAAATAGACGGGAATTCAGATTTAAAAAAATGTATAAAAAATATTGACGTGCATAAATAAATGATAGGATAAAACAGAAATGAGGTGATTAAAAAAGATGGACGTGACTTTAGATTCAAAAATAGATTTAAAAAATATTGACGTGGATAGATAAAGGATAGGATGAAATAGAGAAGAGGGGACTGATGAAAATAGACGTGAGTTTAGATTGACAAAGAGATAGAAAAAGACAAACGTTGGTAGATGTAGGTTATGATGAGATAGAGAAGAGGGGATTGAAGAAGATAGACGTGAATTTAGATGAACAATGACATAGAGAAAAGGATAGGATGAGATAAAGAAGAGATTCAAAAAGAGGGAAATTTAAATTGACAGATAGAAAAAGATTGGCGTCGATAGATAAGGACAGGATGAGATAGAGAAGAGGGGATTGAAAAAGATAGACGTGAATTTAGATTACCAAAGAGATAGAAATAGATAGACGTTGATAGACGTAGATTAGGATGAGATAGGGGAGAGGGGATTAAAAAAGATGTGAATTTAGATTACCAAAGAGATATAAAAAATGATAGGATGAGATAAAGAAGAGGAGATTGAAAAAGATATAGGCAAATTTAGATTGACAGAGAGATAGAAAAAGATTGACGTGGATAGACAAAGGTTAGGATATGAGATAGAGAAGAGGAGATTGAAAAAGATAGATGTGAATTTAGAATAACAAAGAGATAAAAAAGATACATGTAGGATACGATGGGATAGAGAAGAGGAGATTGAGAAAGACGGACGGGAATTTAGATTGACAGAGAGATAGTAAAGGATGGATGTGAATAGATGAAGGATAGGATGAGATAGAGAAGAGGGAATTGAAAAAGATGGACGTGAATTGAAATTAACAAAGAGATTGACAATGATAGAGGTAGGATAGGATGAGATAGAGAAGAGGGGATTGAAGAAGATAGACGTGATTTTTGACTAATCAAGAGTTAGAAAAAAGGATAGGATGGAATAGAGAAGAGGATATTGAAAAAGATAGAGGGGAATTTAGATTGACAGAGAGATAGAAAAAGATTGACGTGGATACAAAGAGATATAAAAAAGCATAGGATGAGATAAATAAGAGGAGATTGAAAAAGATATAGGCAAGTATAGATTGACAGAATGATGGAAAAATATTGACATAGATAGATAAAGGATAGAATAAGATAGAAAAGAGGGAATTGGAAAAATGGACTTGAATTTAGATTAAAAAAATAGATCAAAAAGTATTAACGTGGATAAATAAAGGATAGGGTAAAACAGAAAAGAGGTGATTGAAAAAGATGGACGTGACTTTAGATCGAAAAATAGATAGGAAAATATTGACGTGGATAGATAAAGGATAGGATGAAATAGAGAACAGGGGATTGATGGAGATAGACGTGAATTTAGATTGACAAAGAGATAGAAAAAGATAAACGTTGATAGATGTATAATACGATGAGATAAGGAAGACGATACTGAAAAAGACAGACATGAATTTGGATTGACAGCTTAAGAAAAAGATTGACGTTGATAGAAAGTGAATACGATGAGATAGAGAAGAGAAGATTGAAAAAGATAGACGTTGATAGATGTATGCTACGATATAAGATAGAAAAGAGCAGATTAAATAAGGTGGACGGAATTTAGATTGAGAGAGAGATGGAGAAATATTGACGGGGATAGATAAAGAATAGGATAAGATAGAAAGGAGGGGAATGAAAAAGATAGACGGGAATTTAAATTGAAAAATAGATCGAAAAATTTAACGTTGATAGATAAAGGATAGGATAAGATAGAAAAGAGGCGATTGAAAAAGATGGACGTGAATTTAGATTGACAAAGGGATAGAAAAATGTAGAAATGTACAGATAAATGATACGATGAGATAGAGAAGAGGGGATTGAAAAAGATAGACGTGGATTTAGAATAACAAAGAGATAGAAAAAGATAGATGTTGATAGATAAAGGATAGGATGAGACAGAGCAGAGATTGAGAAAGAAAGACGGGAATTTGAATTGACATAGAGATAGTGAAAGATTGATGTGGATAGATGAAGGATAGGATGAGATAGAGAAGAGGGAATTGAAAAATAAGGACGTGGATTTAGATTAACAAAAAGATATAAAAAGATAGATGTAGATCAGGATCAGATAGGGGAGAGGGGATTGAAAAAGATAGACGTGAATTTAGATTGACAAAGAGATAGAAAAAAGGATAGGATGAGATAAAGGAGAGGATATTGAGAAAGATAGACGTGAATTTAGAATCACAAAGAGATAGAAAAAGATAGACGTTGATAGGCGTAGATGAGGATGAGATGGGGGATTGAAAAGGATAGACCTGAATTTAGATTGAAAGAGAGATATAAAAAGATTGACGTGGATAGATAAAGGATATGACGAGATAGAGAAGAGGAAATTTAGGAAGTTAGACATGAATTTAGAATAACAAAGAGATAGAAAAAGATAGATGTTGATAGATAAAGGATAGGATGAGATAAAAAGAGAACATTGAAAAAGATATAGGGGAATTTAGATTGACAGAGAAATAGGAAAAGATTGGCGTGGACAGACAAAGGATAGGATATGAGATAGAGAAGAGGAGATTGAAACAGATAGATTTGCATTTAGAATAACACAGATATAGAAACAGATAGATGGTGTTAGATAGAGAAGAGGGTATTGAAAAAGATAGACGTTGGTAGATGTATGCCACGATATAAGATAGGAAAGAGGAGATTAAATAAGGTAGACGGAATTTAGATTGAGAGAGAGAGAGAGATGGAAAAATATTGACGGGATAGGTAAAGAATAGGATAAGGTAGAAAGGAGGGCGTTTGAAAAAGATGGACGTGAATTCAGATTGACAAAGGGATAGAAAAAGGTAGATGTGTACAGATAAATGATACGACGAGATAGAGAAAAGGGGATTGAAAAAGATAGACGTGGATTTAGAATAACAAAGAGATAGAAAAAGATAGATGTTGATAGATAAAGGATAGGATGAGACAGAGCAGAGATTGAGAAAGAAAGACGGGAATTTGAATTGACATAGAGATAGTGAAAGATTGATGTGGATAGATGAAGGATAGGATGAGATAGAGAAGAGAAAATTAAAAAAGATGGACGTGCATTTAGATTAACAAAGAAATATACAAAGATAGAGGTAGGATATGATGAGATAAGACAGAGAAGAGGGGACTGAATAAAATGGACACGAAATTAATTCAATCAAGAATAAGAAAAAAGGATAGGATGAAACAGATAGATGATGTTAGATAGAGAAGAGGGTATTGAAAAAGATAGACGTTAGTATATGTATGCTACGATACAAGATAGGAAAGAGGAGACTAAATGAGGTAGACGGAATTTAGATTGAGAGAGAGATGGAAAAATATTGACGGGGATAAGTAAAGAATAGGATAAGATAGAAAGGAGGGGAATGAAAAAGATAGACGGGAATTTAGATTGAAAAGAGGCGATTGAAGAAGATGGACGTGAATTTAGATTGACAAAGGGATAGGAAAAGGCAGATGTGTACAGATAAATGATACGATGAGATAGAGAAGAGGGGATTGAAAAAGATATACGTGGATTTAGAATAACAAAGAGATAGAAAAAGATAGATGTTGATAGATAAAGGATAGGATAAGACAGACAAGAGATTGAGAATGAAAGACGGGAATTTAAATTGACATAGAGATAGTAAAAGATTGATGTGGATAGTTGAAGATAGGATAAGATAGAGAAGAGGGAATTGAAACAGATGGACGCACATTTAGATTAACAAAGAGATAGACAAAGATAGAGGTAGGATATGATGAGATGAGATAGAGAAGAGGGGATTGAAGAAAATGGACGTGAATTTAGATTATCAAAGAGATAGAAAAAAGGATAGGATGAGATAAAGAAGAGATTGAAAAAGAGGGAAATTTAGATTGCCAGAGAGATAGAAAAAGATAGACGTAGATTAGGATGAGATAGGGGAGAGGGGATTGGAAAAGATAGACGTGGATTTAGATTAACAAAGAGATAGAAAAAAGGATAGGATGAGATAAAGAAGAGGAGATTGAGAAAGATAGACGGGAATTTATATTGACAGGGAGATAGGAAACGATTGATGTGGATAGACAAAGGATAGGATAAGATAGAGAAGAAGAGATTGAAAAAGATAGACGTGAATTTAGAATAACAAAGCGGTAGAAACAGATAGATGGTGTTAGATGTAGGATACGCTGAGATAGAGAAGAGGAGATTGAGAAAGATGGCCGGGAATTTAGATTGACAGAGAGATAATAAAAGATTGATGTAGATAGATGAAGGATAGGATGAGATAGAGAATTGAAAAATATGGACGTGAATTTAGATTAACAAAGAGATAGACAAAGATACACGTAGGATAGGATGAGATAGAGAAGAGGGAATTGAAGAAGATAGACGTGAATTTAGATTAACAAAGAGATAGAAAAAAGGATAGGATGAGATGGAGAAGAGATTGGAAAATGGGGAAATTTAGATTGACAGGGAGATAGAAAAAGATTGACTTGGATAGATAAGGATAGGATGAGATAGAGAAGAGGGGATTGAAAAAAATAGACGTGAATTTAGATTGACAGAGATAGAAAAAGATTGACGTGGATAGACAAAGGATAGGATATGAGATAGAGAAGAGGAGATTTAGAAAGATAGAAGGGAATTTAGATTAAGGGTCTTTCACCTAAAATTATTATTTAGTTTAGGTATTATTTAACAATAAACAAAGTGTCTAAAAAAAGGCATGTCCACTGCTCGCACGATATCTCCAGTCAGCATCATCTGAAACAAATAAATCAGTAATTTTCTTTATTAGTATGACCATAGCTCTGGAGTGAC
>JAABKJ010000904.1:0-32285 GCA_011634705.1 Andricus grossulariae
CAAAGATTATTGTATCCTAATATGTTGGGCCTTACGCCCCCCGATCTGTAAACTATCTATCCTTCGAACGCCAATCTAAAATCAGGTTTAAAATAGTAATAAAAGTTGCCAAATTGTTATGAATATTTTTTCCCATTACTGGACCAACTTTGATTTGAAAAATTAATATAGTTTCACTTGGCTAATACGTAAAAGGTTATATAAATTGTGATATCAGTTTTAAAATTTAGTAATTTGATTTCTCTCTCAAAACTGACGCTAATGAAATGTCAACATCTGATAAGGATAAGTTTGACGCCTATAAAATCTAGGATACAAACTACAAGATATATGTATGATATGGACTGATAATGGACTAGAATATTCATTATAGTTACAGTTTTAATCCAATTCTTTATTAATACTTTAATTTTTCTTCTAATTTGAAAATATGAGCATTGTTTCTTCTCTCGTATTGTCCTTGGCGGTTATACTCAATTCTTTTGGTGAATATATTAATATATCTATAATTTTAAGAATATTTTTTAAGTTATACTTGAATTCATAATGTGTACCATATGTGTACGTGTAAATTAAGCTGACCCTGCAACACGTAGCTAATTTTTTTTAATTCCTTTGCAATAGGGTAAAATGTGAAAAATGAAAAACATACATAACTTTCTCAGTTTTCGCTGAATTCTTCTATAAACTGAAGATCTCGACCTTCTTTGAACCCCGAAAAAGAAGGGTAGAGCAATAATACAAATTTTCAAAATTTTCTATATGGATTCGCTGCGGCGGACCCATACAAGATGCCCAACAATGGTATTTCCTATAGTTTTCAACAAAAGGAAAAAAATCTAAAATATCGGCTATTTATATTGTAAACAAATAAATCATTTCCCCATTTTTCAAGAAAAGCCTTTTAAACTTGCGAAGATGAGCAAATTTATTTCCAGAAAAAAACTCTTGAAATTTGTGAAATTCTTTGAATCTTTTGGAATAACTTAACATGTTCTAAATCCTTTGAAATTTTTTAAGTTTCTTAATATTTCTTGAAATTGTTGCAATCCGTAGAAATCTCTTGAAATACAGTGGAGTCTCACCCATTCCCCAACTCCCTTATTCCCTGTCGCCTCTATTCCCCGTCGGCCGTAGACGGTTATTTCCATTTGCGCAGATCCGGCAACTCCCACCACGGTCCCTGTATATTCTCCTCCGCGTTAGCGGCTGACCAATTAAAAAGAGACCCGAAGAGCGCGCTCGTTGCTTTGAATTGAGTAGTTTAGTATGACGTCATGGGAATACGTCATACGACTTTTGCGAGTGAATATTATAAAAGTAAAAGTCATAAATGTACAAATAGTAATATTTCTCAAGTGCAGAATCTATTTTCTCAGTCATGTCCCATTCTGTTTTCGATGTACGACCTTCCAGTTTCATTATATAAAGTAAAATATCTCAAAAGTCAGGCGAGTGGTACTCTAACCTCAAATTTCGGACAGTTGCTTGTATTTCGTGAAACTGAAATTTCTACAACCGATAAAAGTATGAAGAAACAGAATTGCGGAAATGCATTCTACAATTGCAAAGATAACTATTCAGACCTTTTAAAACTTACCTTTACATTTCGGAGGATTTCTACAAAAAGTCGTATGCAGTTGCAGTACCATGTACTAACCCTCCTGACGGCTAACATTTCCACCTATCGACGTCACGCCACAAAACTCACTATTCCGCGAAATATTTGAGTCGTTTTTTGATTCTATAATATTGATTTTTATTTGGCAGATTGTCGTACGCCAACAAAAACAATTGACAGACACTTGGAAAACACTGACGCATTCATGCAGACTAACGGACCGCGACTTTTTCAACTGCGCAATAAGCCGAGACCGCCTGAACCGTTTTCACGTGGGATGCATCATATTGCGTAATATACGCGACTGACTACTCGCGCACTCGGTCCTGCCTAGGCGAGAGTCGCAACCGTATCTCACCCCTTGAGCTGAGAAACTGCGTAGGCTAGCAATTCTAGGAATGTCGGGTGTATTGTTTTGTATTATTATTGATAGTATTCATTGATTTGAAATCGACCCGCGCTTTTCGGTTGAAAAAGTTGCGTATAGACGGCGCTTCGATACAAGAACGGGGCAGCCAATGAACGTCGTTGATAAAAGTAAACTGCCCACTCGCGGTAAGCATGGGGCCATCTCGAGCTTGGGAATAAAAAAATCGTTTCGTTTCAAGGTCAAGGGAAATAGACGAGACTTCACTGTGATTAAAAATTCTAGGTTAGGTGAATGAATCATTTGTTTATAGTCTCTCTATTTTGTGTATCACTTCTTTTAATATTTTAACATAGTTTTTTAACATAGTTCTTTCGTACGGGTGCAAAGACCATGCTATTTCCCTGAAATATATCCCAATAAGTAAAATTTCCTATAGAGGGCCCTGTCCAGTTTTGCGCCCGAAATAAGTTTCTATACGATTATTACTGACTGAAATTCCACTTCCATTTAGTTTATAAAAAATATAAAATAGATTTTCAAAAATGCGATCCATAATGAAATTCCTTGAAAAATAATCTACTATGAGATAAAATAACTTCTGTTCTATAATAGTTAAAAGTATTTTTTAGTTTTTAGTTTTAAGGATAATTAAACACGAAAATGATATTATAATTTAAAACAAAAACAAAACGATTTAACGATTTGTGAACTTTTTATTAATTTTTTTAAACTTTCACGTATGCGAACTTTTCGTGGACGCAAAATTGAAGTTTGTGAGTAAAGAAAACTTTACTTATTACTTGTTACTTTTAAAAAAATCACAGAGATTAGTAAAAAATCAACGAATATGGAGTTATTTTAAAAAGGAGCTTAACCATTTTTTTCATGCTCGGTGAATATATTCAGGAGGCATCCTCAAAACATGATTTTCAGGGTACAAGCCTTAGCCTGCTCTTTTAAGTTAACCTTGGCTCAGAGCGGGCGTGCCGAAAGAGAAAATTAAAATAGAATAAATACAAGACAAGGAAAATTGAATTCTCTGTTTTTTGTTGCAGAGTTGTGTTCACAGTTCAAGGGTTTACCTAATAACACCCCTGTTCCCGGTGTTCCTCGTGGCGGACGCTCTTATGCTCTTGACTTGTCTCTTTCTCTTGCCAGACCTCATTCTCCGGGTTCTCCGGTCAGACCTTCTTCTCCTGCTGAGCCTTCTCTTCGTGCCAGGTCCAGGTCTCCTCCTGCCAGTCGTTATACTTTACATCTAGGACTTAGAATTGAAGAACTCAGATCTATTCGACTTATTCCTAACGTGAATCCGAACCGGCGATTCCAAATTCGAAGATACACTTTTCCGCGCGATGCACCAATTCAGGTGAGAAAATATAATATCCTTGTGCCCACGCCAACCGAAGAACGAACTGTTTTATCAACGTCCGATGGAGAGGTCTTGGCAATACTCGAGAGAAATAATACTCTCCTTCGTGGAATATATTCTAGCTATCGTAAACGGGCAAAAATAAACATGTACAGCGGTGAGGTTGAAGAGATGACCACAGAAGAAATCAAGGCATCTCCCCTAGGCCTAATCTCACGCAATTTTGGACGAATGATAGTACAAGACATTCGTCCACCACATTTATATAATTTTTTTTAAATGTAAATAAAATCAAAATTTAGAACAACTTTATGCTGCTTCAAGTGTGAATGAAAGTTGTACCTCTATGAAATACATATTCTTTGTTGTATTAATTTTTTTCATTAAACCAACTCTTCTCGAGAACAATTGAAAAAAGTGTGAATAAAAGTAAAAAAAATGCTCTTCATGTTTTTTTAAATCAGTAGGCATTTTAAATTTCAATTAATAGTGGACTCCATACAAAGTTTCGACCCTTAAAAAGCCTAATTCGTTAGCTTGGATGATTATTCCAAATTTCTCAAAGCTTATTTTTTTGTATTCAAATAAAAAAATTGTTCTTTGAATTTCTAGTACATAATTATATGTCCACTTTGTTGCAATTTTTTTCTTATATTGTTCACGGTGTCTAAGCTACCTGGAAAACCTGGAAAACGTGGAATTGTCAGGGAATTTTCATATACCTGTCAAAACCTGGAAATGTCAGGGACTTTTTTTTAAAGTCAGGGCATTTTTTCGAGGGCATGGTTTTTCTACATTGCTACATAAAACTGAATAACAGTGATTCTTAATTTGTAAAAGTAGCTTTATATTGCTGTATTTAACTATTTTGCTGAAAATTATTTTTTAAATTCTCATGCTAATGAGAAGGGATTGGTTTTATGTAAAATTTGACTTTTCACACTAGCATGCGTATTTTCAGTTGAAATTATGAAAAATAACGTTGAAAATAAACAAATTAAATTTATGGAGAAACGACGCAAGTTGCAATAAAATATATAATAAAAACATTTTTTGTATAAGATGCACACTTTTTTATAATTATAAAGACAAGACGATGAAAATACGCATGTTTCAATACCAATGCATATTATGAATTGTGATATAAATTTATTGAAATGATAGATTTTTCAGGGTAGCTAAGAATAAAAATCAGTGGAAAATAGGGAGTAAATATTAAAGTAATCATGAAAAATAAAATTTGTACATTATTTTGCAAAATCTGAATAAGCAGTTATAATAATGTTGAACATAATATAGAAAAGTTCAAATTTTGGACAAAATCGAGTGCGAAGCATGAGATTCCTGATGAGAATGTGTTCGTTAAAGCCAAAGAAGCTTTCACAAAAGAGAATTCACAATCACCTAACTATAGTTGTCGATGATTTGAGCTTTAATTTTAAAAAGTCTGGGCAGAATTCAAAATTTATGTTTTTTCGAATAAAAATATAATTACTTGGTTGAAAGTTAACCTCTTTTGTTAAGAATGATTTTTTTTTTTCTGAAGATTTATCACTTCTGTCAATTTAAAATTCATCTCTCTGGTAGAGAAACGAGTTATTTTGTTGAAAATTCGTTTTTTTTTGGCTGAAAATGGTGGTCGAAACTTAATCTTTTTGTTCGAAAATTCAATGACTCTAGTTAAAGGTTCACCATTTTAGTTGAAAGTTCATTTTCTGGTTCAAAATTCAACTATTTCAGTCGAAGATTTATCATTTCAGTTGAAAGTTTTTATCACTTCGTTTAAAAATTTAATTATTCTGATGAAAATTAGTTTTTTTGTGGTTGAAAATAATTTTTTTTTTTCAAGTAAAAAAGTAACGATTCTAATTAAATATTTCATCATCTGAATTGAAAATTCATATCTTTGGTTCAAAAATAATTTTTTTAATTGACAATATAACTATTCAATTTTTGGTTGATAATTTATGCTTTTTAGTACCAAATTCATGTATTTTGTTCCAAATTCCTTTTTTTTTGGTAGAAGTTAAGCTTTTTGTTTGAAAATTCATCTTTTCGGTTGAAAATTCAACTATTTCAGTTAAAGATTCATCATGTTAGTTAAAAATTCATTTGTATGGAAATTTAATTTTTTATCTGATTATTTAACTATTTCATTTATTGGTTAAAAACTGATCTTTTTCTCGTTAAAAATTGATATTTTTGAGTTGAAAATTCAACTATTTGGTTGAGAATTCATATATTTTGTTTTAAAAAATCGTATTTTTTGGTAGAAAATTAATCTTGTAGGTTGAGAATTCAACTATTTATTTAAAAATTAATCTATCTTGTTGGAAATACAATATTTGTAATTGAAAAGTTATGACTTTGAAACAGTTTAAATTAAATTTTATTATAGTACCCATATCGATTTTACCTAAATATGCACTGAATTTTAAGTTTAAAAGGATGAAAGAAAAAAATTTGAATTATTATTAAAATTCATGGATTTTAGAGAAAAAATTCAAGAAATGATTTATTATGTTTCTAGAAGTATATAATTATTTAATTAAGCGATGGTGCTGATATATTCAAGAATATCTGGTAATATAATTTGTCAAATGTTTCTCAATTTAACATTTTAATTGATTCCCTGGAGACTGAAAAAAATACATTATTCATAATAGGCTCGCGAAACTCTATGCGTATCACGAGTCGATTGTTTTAAAAAATTCGGAACTGTAAGGGAGATTTGAGTAGACACTCTGTTGTTGTACTTTATTGTGTTTGAATATTTAACAAAAAAGTGTCAGAATTTATCATTTTTGCATAAAATTTTTTGTTTTGTTTTCAGCCTAGGCTGTTGATTATTCATTTGTTTCTAAGAATATTGTATCTTGATATTATATAGCCTAAACATAAACGATTTTCTGTAATCACTGTAACTCTCTGTACTCTCATCCCTCAGCATCAACTATCCTATGTTGGGCCTTATGTCCCCCAATCTATCGACTATCTATCCTTCGAGCGCTAATCTAAAATTATATTTAAAATAATAATAAAAGTTGCCACATGGTTATGAATGTTCTTTTCCTCATTACTTGGCCAACTTTGATTTCATTAATTGATGTAGTTTCACTTGGCTAATATGTGAAAGATTATATAAATTTGTGATATCAGTTTTAAAATTTAGTAATTGGATTTTTCTCTCGAAACTGACGCTAATGAAATGTCAACAACTGATAAGGGTAAGCTTGACGTCTACAAAATCTAAGAGAAAGAATATTTAATATACGTATGATATGATCAGATGAAGAACTAGAATATTCATTATAGTTACAATTTTAATATAATTCTTTATTAATACATTAATTTTTCTTCTAATTTGAAAAGATGAGGATTGTTTCTACTCTCGTCTTGTCCTTGGCGGTTACACTCAATTCTTTTGGTGAATATATTGATATATCTATAATTTTAAGAACGTTTTTTAAGCTATACGCAATTCAGAATGTGTGCAATTTAATCTACATGCTATCCCAATTGCTGTTTTATTTCAAGCTTTCTTCGATTTTGTCCCCAAAAAAAATAGAATCCGAAAAGTGTCCTTATTGATAAGGAATTCGTGCCATATGTGTACGTGTACATTAGGGTGACCTAGCAACAAGTGTCTATTTTTATCAATTCCTTTTCTCCAGCTGCGGGTTTCATTCCAATGATCAAAAAAATTGAAGTTGTCCATATGATCGAATGAAAAATCTACATTGCTTTCTCAGTTTTCGCTCAATTCTTCTATAAACTGAAGACCTCAATCTTCTTTGAACCCCGAAAAAGAATTTTCTATAGTTTTCCACGAAAGGGAACAAATCCAGAATGGTGGCTTTTTACATTGCAAACAAATTAATAATGTCCCCATTTTTCAGGTAAAGCGTTTCAAACTTGAAAAGTTGAACAAATTTATTTGCAGAAAAAAACTCTTAAACCTTGTGAAATACTTTGAATCTTTTACAAGAACTTAACATGTTCTAAATCCTTTGAACTTTTTATGGTTCCTTCATGTCATTCGTTTATAGTTTCTCTATTTTGTGCATCACTTCTTTCAATATTTTAAATTCATTTATTTCTATATTGAATTTCCTATAATATTTTTCCGTACATGTGTGAAGACCATACTGCTGTCCAAAAATATAACCTAGTAAGTAACATTTATTATAAAAGTCACTGTCTCGTGCATAAGTACTAGAGAAAATTCTTTACGGTGAATGACACCAGGTATACATTTGGACAGCACCATACAGTGATTTATGAACCCACTAAACAGTTTTCAAATTCTGGAAAATCTTTTAAATTACAAAAATGTACAAAACCTGTTAGTACCTAAAGTCTTTCTCTGCTAAAAATCTTCTATTTTGCATTCGAAATAAATTTTTATATGATTAATATCGACTGACTTTCCACTCCCATTTAGTTTATAAAAAATAGAAAATCAAGACATGATTTTCACGGTAAAAGCTTAAGCCTGCTCTTTTAAGTTAAGTTGGCTCGGAGCAGTCGTACCGAAAAAGAAACTTAAAATCCGTAAAAATATGCTAGAATATAATACACAAGGAAAATTGAATCCTATGTTTTTTGTTTCAGAGATGAGTTTACAATTCGAGCGTTCAACTGATGGCAACTCTACTCCTGATACTCCTTGTGGTGGACATTCTACTTCTCTTGATTTGTCTCTTTCTCTTGCCAGACCGCATTCTTCGGGTTCACCGGTCAGTCCTTCTCCTTTTACCGAGTCTTCTCTTCGTGCCAGGTCCAGGTCTCCTCCTGCCAGTCGTTCTAGTTCTTCGCCCCTAGGTAGACTTGAAATTGAAGAGCTCAGATCTGTTCGGCTTATTCCTAACGTGAATCCGAACCGGCAATTCCAAATTCGAAGATATATTTTTCCTTACGATGCTCCAATTGAAGTGATGGGCTCGTATAATATCCTTATGCCCATGCCAACCGAAGAACAAACTGTATTGTCAACGTCCGATGGTGACGTTTTTGCAATACTTGGCCGAAATAATACAATCCTTCGTGGAATATATGAAAAAGGAAATCGCTTAAAAAAAAGGGTAAAAATTAACATGAACAGCGGAGAGGTGGAATATATGAACACTGCCGAAATGGGGGAATCTCCCCTAGGCAAGAGTTGCCCAATCTCTGTCAATTTTAAAAAAATAATGGTAGACGACTTTCGTCCGCCACATTTATTTAATTTTTTGTAAATGTAAATAAAATCAAGACACATGGTAGAAAATCGCCGCCAAGGACAATAACAACAACAAAAAACCCCAAATCTATTTTCTCGAGATAAGTATGGGGTTTCAACTTTTTTGGATTGACTTCGCAATTCTTAACCTATTTTAATGAAATTTAACTGAGTGTTCTAAAATACAAAATGATATGAAGTTTGTGAAGATTTGAGCTAGGTAAACTCAAAACTCTGTACAATTTTTGCTTTGGATGACTATACAAAACTTGAATCTTTTACCTATTTCAAGGGCTACAGACAAACCTATCTAACCGATTGAGACATAATTTCAACCGAATATGCACGGCATCATTTTTTAGTTCTAATTTTCAGGAATTCATTATACCTTCGCTCATCAAACAAATTCTAAGGATTTTATAACAGATAAAAACTTCTCTTTAGTTTTGGTTCATCTCGACAACAAAATCGATTGGACCCATTAGCTTAAAATTTTAAAGTTAGGTGTGCAGTAATACTTTTCAGTGCTATTTTTAGGATGTTTTAATATCTTAAACCATTTGAAATTTGGTGTATACTTTATAGTTTGATTCTTTGTAGATTTTATAGATTTTATCATATAAAAATTTAATTTATTAAATCAGTTTTACTCGTACTACAAAATTCTGGCTATTTGTATATCGAAATTTTGTTACAAATAGCCTTCTTTTCCAACTCACGTTATTCGTACAAAAATTTCAGTATTCGTAGACAGGGCGTTGTTTTAAATAATAATCAAACACTATAAATGTATCTAATGCAATTCGCAAATAAAAATCTATTATTTTTGTGCAACAATAATTTGTCTTATGGAAGAAATCTCACCAAAAACATCTACGATGAAAAAACTTTTAAATAGTAATATTTGGAGCAAAGAAATAAGTTTCATACCGCAAAGTTGTTATGATGTTCAAATTTTGTTTATAAATAATTTTTCTAAATTTTCTTCTGAAATTTAAATCCTAAAACAAGATTTGAGACACTTATTTTTCAATGCTCGTAGTCGATTAATGTTAATTATTATTTTTATATTATACTTGGCCATCTTATGAAACTTAAAAGTATTTACTGAGAGATTGATTTTGTTTCTAGTGTTGCAGTGAATGTTAAAAAAATAATGGAATCTTTTCTATGGAGTTTTGACGAACGAAGTTAACCTGTTGCAATTTGTAATTTTTATTGCTATTGATCCTTCTTTTTGGAATTATGGAATTGAACAGAATTGATAGAAATTGGGGAAAGGGGATGGATGTGATTGGAGGAGAATATTATTAAAAATAATAATAAATTGTTCAAACGTAAATAAGGGTCGATTTTATTAAAGTCATCGTTTTCGGTTGAAAATTCATACTGAAAATTCATCTGAAATCTTTCTAGGTTGAGAATTGCAATATTTTGTTGAAAATTCGTCTCTTTTGATTGAATTAAACTATTTTTTATTAAAAGATAAAATGTTTTTTGGTTGAAATATCTAATATTACATTTTTCGTTGAGGATGCACCTTCCTTGGTTAAAAATTAAACTCTTTGCTTGAAAATTTGTTGTTTTTTTCAGTTGAAAATTCGTCTTTTTGGTAGAAATATAAAGTATTACATTTTTTGTTGAGAATTCATCTTTTTGCTAAAAATTTGACTCTCTTCTAGAAAATTCGTCTTCTCAGCTTAAAAATTTAACCATTTGGTTGAAAATGCAACTTTTTTCTGTTCAAGCTTAACCTTTTTTACTAAAAATTAGACTATTTGCTTGAAAACCCAACTATTTAGTTGAGGATGCAACTGTTTTTGGTTAAAGTTTAATTTTTTTTTTGACATTCAGAATATTTTTATGAAAACTCTTTAGCTAATAAGTTAACTATATTGCTAAAATTTCATAATTTTTTTGATAATTCAAGTAATTTGTTAAAAAGTCATCTTTTTTGGTTGAAAAAGATAAATTAATTTCAAACTGTTTTATTGAATTACAACAATAAAAACAATAATATCAATAATAACAATCTCTTTTATGTCGATAACGTGTATTAGTTTTACGTAACGAACAAAATTTAATTAATGTTGTCTACCGTGATTATTCGAAAATTCTTCAAGATTGGGCGATCCTTGCCTATGGGAGATTCCTCGATTTCTTCTGTGCTCATATACTCAACCTTGCCGCTATTCATGTTTATTTTTGCCCGTTGTCGACCTTTATTATAAATTCCACGAAGCAGTGTATTCAATTCCTCCACTATTGCCAAGACGTCACCATTGGACGTTGATAATACAGTTTGTCCTCCGGTTGGCATGCGTTCAAGGACATTATATCTTCCTCTCACTTGAATTGCTGCATCGCGAGGAAAAGTGTATCTTCGGATTTCGAATCTCCGGGTCGGATTCATGTGAGGAATAAGCCGAACAGATCGAAGTTGTTCAATTGTAAGTCCACGTAGACGGAGAGAAAAATGATTGGCAGTAGGAGATCTGGACCTGGCACGAAGAGAAGGATCGGCAGGAGGAGAAGACCTGACCGGAGAACATGGAGTATGAGGTCTCGCAGGAGAAGACCTTTCAGGATAATCAGAACGTTCGGAATGAGTTACACCAGGAATAGGGGCGCCATTAGGTAAACAGTCAAATTGCGAACTCAAATCTGCAAAAAGAAACAGAGAATTTAGAATTAGAATTTAGAAATGTCTTGAAAAACATAAACTCAAGAGAAGTCAACTCGTTTAACAGAATTGCACAAAAAGACTTCTAACGAGAGAAATATGTTTCCAAAAATCAGTGTAATCGTCTCATTAGAGAATTTTCTTGATTAAGATTTTCTAGTCCCCTCCTCGCAAGAAACAGTAAGATTTTATTCAACGCCTCCGCCCCCAAATCTTCTTACGTAATTTTTGGATGACCCCGTAGCAGTGTATCATATATATGTACAAATATATGTACAAATTTGGTATGAATAGGGGCACTTCTCGGACTTTATTTTTCTTTAACACACACACATTATGGATTTCCCATGATTAAATTCAGATTGTGTTTATTTTGGACAAACTTAAATCAAGTTTGAAATAAAATCACAATGAGGATAGAATATAGATTAAATTGAATTAAATTAAATTTAAATTTTCGTACAGCTTAAACTATATTATTATATTCACCTATAAAATTGAAGATAACCACCAAGGAAAAGCCCAGAGTAGAAACAATCCTCATCTTTTCTAATTGGAGAAAAAGCTAATTAAGGTGTTAATGAAGACTTGTATTAACAATTTAACTAATGAATATTTTGATTCTCCATCAGATTACATAGTATATCGTAATGTCCTTATCTCAGATATTTTAGGCGTCAAGCTTGTCTTACTCAAATATTTACATTTCATTAGAGTCATTTTCAAGGTAAAAAATGTAATGACTATAATAAATTCGTTGAAACTGGTATCGCAATTGAAGCAATCTTGTATGATCAAGCGTAATCATTTTAAGAGTTTATAAATTTTTCTGATTTAGAACAGGGAAGTTTAAAAATAAAATTATAATTCTCGATTTGAAAAGAGATTTCTTTAAATTCCATTCTTCTGAATCAGAATTTAAATTATTTTACAAAATTCCCGTTTCATATGAAAAATTCTTTGTTCCAAGTCAGAATTATATCTATTTAACAAATTTTCTATTATTATTGAGAAATATAGTATCTCCCTTTTTCCAACATTTCGAAAAGGGAAGTTTCAAATTGTAACGAGTTTTGTCTTGTAACCTCTTCCATAGGTAATATTATAATTCTTCACAAAATTCTTTGTTTTGAAAATTTCAAGGAATATAAAGGAATTTAATGGGATTTTATGGTAAGTATACGTCAGATTTCGAAAGTGATGAAACCCTCGTCTAAATCTAATAAAGATTAATTATAATTATTTTTTAATTTAGTATCTGAAAGGCAATATTTGTTTTAAACTCAAAGGATGAGCTAAGATGTTGTTTGTGTACATATACTATGCAACTCTGTTGACGACAAATTTTGATTAAAGATTCATCCTTTTAGTTGATAATTCATCTCTTTGGTTGAACATCGAACTATTTTGTTGAAAATGTTGTGTTCTAACTGATCATTTTTACTGAAAATGCTTTCAAGCCTTTGATTGAATCTGCCATAACAACCTTATCATCTGGAAACGCTAACCCACGCACCTTTCGGTCCCGAGATCTTATTTCTATCCACCGTATCAAACGCTATTTCCAGATATACAAATGTAAATAAAACTTTTTTGTTTACTTTTAAACTTTTTTTAGTAATTAGTTTCAGGCTAAATGTATGAGCCGCACATGGTCTTCCTGGCATAAATCCACATTGGACTTCCCATATCTTTCTTTCCATTATTTTTATTACCCTATTAATAAGTATTTTTAGAATATATTTTGCTTACGATACTTAGCAAGCTGATACCTCTGTAATTATTTCAGTTGCTTTCATCTCCCTTTTCCTAATGTATTGGGACGATGATCGCCTTTTTCCAGTCATCTGGAACGTCTCCCAACTCGATACATAAAATTATCAACTCGCACAGCCTATGATGTATATATTCGCCACCGTATTTAAGCATTTCGGCATAAATACCATCTACACCATCGGACTTACCATTTTTTTAATTCTTAATTGTATTCCTAATCTCCGACATACTAATTCTTTCATCCGTGTTATCCGACGAATCGTGTTCTATGTCGCAATTGTGCTGCCCTACAGCTTCACCGCCAAATATTTCCTTAAAAGAGTCTCTCAAAGCGTCCAGTTTTCCGTCTGTATCATATACCATTTCACTCTTATTATTTCTAATGCCTACTAACTTTGTTCTAGTACTTCCTCTCTTGTTGTCCTTGCGCACTTGTCAATAAAATAATTTCTTATTTCCTTCTAAAGCGTTTTCCATTTTCATCTCTTCTTCTACTTTGATTTTATCCCTGCTTTTTTTAACTAGTATTTTAACTTTCATGTTTTTACCCTACAATAATTTTCTAGTCTAATTCTCTTGTCATCTCTGAAGCATGCATTATTCAACTTTCTCAGATACATTTTCTTCTTTTCGTTAACGGCTACGAGGATTTCATCATTCCACCAAGCATCACCAGTCATTAGTCCTGTAACCACAGTACCACACACTTCAGCCATACTACAATCACTGATATCCCGGAACATAGTCCATGCGCCCTCTATATCTTTATTGCGTATTAGCGTGTGCCAAGTTGTCCTATCCTTTTGTATTTGTATTTATTCATCATTTGTATCTATGCGTTCAGAACCTGTCATTACCTTTGCATTTCTTACTAGCTCTCTCAATCTCTCATCTGCAATAACAAAGTCAATCATACTGTGGCTATCGCCTACGCACTACATGTACATGTGGATTAATTTGTGCTTTATCCAAGTATTTGTCATAAACAAGCTCTTTTCCAAGCAATACCTAATCATTCTTTCTCCGCTAACATTTGTGTTGGAAACTCCAAAATTACCTACACCCCTTTCCGTAACCTCACACTCTAAAAACAGACTATTGACTGTCAAACGATTCCTTTCACTATTAAAGGATTTTCCATTCAAAATTGGTATGAGAGGAAATCCTTTCACAGTTAAAGGATTGTCGTTTCAAATGCTGTCCTTTAACTGTGAAAGGATCTCCTTTGATCTTGAACTCAAATCTATTGTCGGGCCAATGAAAGAATAATTTGTACGTTAAAAGAAAACTTATTGCATGACATTACGTGCAAAGAATGTACAAAAGCCGAACTTTGGTGCGTGTAAATATGAAATAGATAATTATCAATTCCATAACTACAATCCGTTCTAGATTTCAACCTATCCATTTATGTCTCCTAGTACAATGATTCTTTCCCAAAGATCGCAAGTGCCTATAGTTGGATCATGAGTATCACTGAAAGTGTCCCGGAAGGCGTCTTTTACTTCACTCCTTTCAGCATCAACGTGGGCATAGCACGCTTTGATAAATCATCTTCTGATTCCCACTTTCATTCTAACCCACAAAAATCTGGGAGATACAAAATAGTCCTTCGTCTTTGTTTCCGGTACACATTAATATCCAGCTTCCTTACATGCATTTTTTCTTGCCAATGTCTTTCCTTAGCAGCATCCATCTTTCTAGCATTCCAAACACCCAATCTCCATTCATCGCCTGAAACTTTACTTTTTCCTTTTCCCGATGCAGGCCTTTCATCGACCAAAGTTTCAATTCATTTAGAGGCCACTCTATTGTTTTTATTATTCATTGCGTGAAGTGTACGCCCAACTACGAACTTGATCCAGTTATAACATCAGTCCCACCCGACTTCAGGTAATGGAGAAGGAGGATAGCAAAAGACCTAGAACCGGAAGAGTCATTCTTGCTTTGTATTGTATACTCAATGTTAGAAATGTTTGCCATTTTAGTATACATGGGCATATTAAATTTCCTATATTTTTACTAAATTCATTACACTTTGTAATTTTAGTATACTTACGTATACTAAATTTCTTTTATGAAATTATATGTATAATAAATGTATTAAGTGTACAGTAAGTTTCTTTCACCTATATGAATTTCATAGTTTCCCTATACTAAAATTAATATACGTGTTTACTATATTCAGCTGCGCAAACGCGTTTTGATTTACGCGAGTTGGGCGACGTGGCCAGTGGCATTTTTGTTTTAGTTCTTTACAATGCTAAAAGGTTCGGCTTCTTTCTACGAGGATATGCGGAGTCTTTTATTAAAAATGTATGTTTAATTTATTAACGTAAATGTAGCTTAACCATATTATTATTTCAAAATTGAAACTTTGTTCTCTAATTTCATTTTTCATCTGATCATGTTTACAGATGATGAAGATGGAACCCACGCGAAACGGGAGGCGTATACTGAATTTAGTACATGCGTTTTGGGGATTTAAACTTGCTATGCGACACTGTCGGCCCCTAAAATAAATAAAAATATGCCACAATTAATTATTATTAACCTTCCCGTTATTTCGTGTAGTTCTGAAGTTAAAGCACTGCTTTGGAGGCACAATGAATATATTTCAACTTTTTCGGAAGTTTTCATGGTAGCTCCGCACATCCCAGCGGGCACAAATTTTGGCGACGTCTTTACGACAACTTTACGACATCCTAAGTCCATGTGGTTAAGGTGTCTTTACGATATCGTAAAGACACCTTAACGACATGGACATAGAATGTCGTAAAGTTGTCATAAAGATGTCGTAAGACGTCGTCAAATTTGGTGTCCATTGGGATTACAATCATACTAGAATTAAGAATATTGTGGCCTTTGATAATATTTCTGAATGCAGGTGTAGCTGTTGCGTAACTACACAAACTATCTAAGTCCAAAAATACCATTTTCTAAACTTAAACATACTTTTTTATTAAATTATTGCTGCTACTCCATATTATCCATATGGCTTCCACGGCCATGTTTATATGAAACCGCAGCGCCCCTTTTGGCGCGGTGGATGTTTTCATTCCCAATAGGAGAGCCATCCCCCTGAGAAAAATTATACATCTTCGAGGCTTATAGTGTGCAGAAATTGGCAAACATACTGCAGAATTACCAGATTCGACTTAATTCTAAGGAATATTGATGTGCCTTTTCTTGTGCACAAATTGAAAGTAATATAAAAATTTTCAGAACCTACAACTTTGTAATAGCATTACCAATTCCTTCAGTAGGTATTGTTACTAATTTATTTAGACGGTAATTCTACCACATTGAATTAGTAGAAAACCACTACCAATTAGTAGTTTTCTACTAATTCAGATTTAGAGAGTACGGAGCCGAGGTCGGGACTCGTAATCGTATCTTCCTAGACTTTATGGAAGTTGAAGGAAGGACCTTCTTTGGTCCCTACGAGCTATTTTAATGGCGCCCCTTTGCCATTTAGACCTCTGAGAAGAAAGATCCGGAGCCTCAGTTCCAGCTGCAGGACATTGTATAAGGCGACTACGTAGGCAACGCTTAAGAGAGCAATTATTGCGGAATCGCAATCAGCAGAGTGCAGGTCCCTTAATGATCATTTTAATTACTTCACTAGTCTCTTTCCCTTTGGACACTGGAAGATCTTCCTTTGCTGAATACATGTCCTCGGAAGAATCTTCACAATTTAAGACAAATCCTCGAAGTAGAAAAAGGACCGAGTTACACCGGCGAGCCTATAGTAGGCCGGCTTATAATAAGCTAGCTTAAATGAGAGTGTCCTCGGAAGAATCTTCACAATTTAAGACAAACCCACAAAGTAGACAAAGGACCGAGTTACATCGGCGAGCCTACAGTAGGCCGGCTAAGCTGGCTTATGTAAGAGTGGCCAGATTCGCGTCGGCGCAGAAGCCGCAGGGACTCCACTTGTGCGACAGAGAGTCCCTGCCGAAAACGCTTTTGCGCAAACGCGAAACTGAGCCACTCTCATTTAAGCTAGCTTATTCTAAGCAAGTATATTGTAGGCTCGCCGGTGTAACTCGGCAACTCGATTTTCGGTGAAGAAATATAATTTCACTTTGAACAGAGAATTTTTTACATGGGACGGGAATTTTTTAAATAAATTGAAACCGGAATTTAGAAGAAAGGAATTTTTTTTGAAATCTCTCTTCCATGTCAGAAGTTATCAAATTTTAAAAGTTCCTTCTTCCAAATTTTATAACAAGAAAGTATTTCAAGTAGTGTTCAGAGTAGAAGTAGTATTTCGAAGAGAAAATATTTCTGAATTATAATATACATTTTTTTCACATTTTTCGTTGGGAATTAAACATTTTTCTTGAAATTTCAACTAGTTGCGGTCAAAAGCTTTTGTTAAAAATTAATTTTTTTGTTGGAAGATTCATCATTTTAATTGAAAAATAATTCCTTTTAAAAATATAATTACTTTCTTGAAAATAAATTTTCAACTAAAAATTTAACTATTCCAGCAAAAAAATTACCTATTTTTCTGAAAATCCATTTTTTTCATTAAGAATTAAGTTTTTAACGGAAAATTCAACTTTTCTATTTTTGGTTGAAATTTTATCTTTTTTGGATGAAAATTCAACTATCTGCTTAAAATTGATATTTTGCATTTAAAAATTGAGCTATTTGGTTGAAATTTAATTTTTTTAACTGAAAATTCAACCTTTCCATTTTGGGTGAAAAATTGATCTTTTCTGGTTCGAAATTCAACAATTTCGATGTAAATTCTTATTTTTAATTAAAAATTCATTTATTTCATTGAAAATTTACTTACTTTGTTAAAAAATTGACGTTTTTGGTAAAAAATTCAAGTATTCCAGTTAGTTGAATTTTCAAATCAAAAATACGAGTTTTCAACCAGAGTTGTATTTTCAACCACGAACAATTTTTCATTGAATAATGGAAAAAATGTCCAAACATGTAAAATTTTTAAGCCAAGAAGACAAGATTTCTACAGAACAGTTGAATTTTGAACGAAATAATTGCATTTTCAAAAAAAAAAAAAACATTAATTTTCGTTTAAGAAAAAGTCATTTCCAATAAAAGAACGAATTTTCTACAAACCAGTTTTCAATGAAAGATGTAATTTTCAAGCAAATAGTTCAATTTTCAACCAAAGAGATGAATTTTCACCTAAATATCAATATTATAACAAAAAATGAACTCTTTACGAAGTAGTTCAACTTTCAACAAAAGAGTTTAATTTTCAACCCAAAAGGTTGAATTTTCAAAAAAAAATTTCATAGTTGATATTTCTACCAATTCAATTTTAAATCAAAAACAGTTAAATTTAACCAAAAAATCCGAATTTTTAACAAAATACTTGAATCTTCAACTAAAACACATATTCTTTCAAACAGTTGCATTTTTAACCCAAAAAAAATGATTTACCACCAAAGAAGACAAATTTAAAAAAAAAATACATAAATTTGTAAGCGAGAGGATTAGTTTTCTACTAAAAAAAACTAATTTTTTACAGAACACATTAATTTTCAACCAAATAGTTGAATTTTCAACTAAAAAAGATAAATTTTCAGTTGAAAAATTAATTTTCAACCAAGAAAGAAAAAGAAATTTTCAACTAAATAGTTAAAATGTGAACCAAGGAAATACATTTTTAACTGAAATGAATCTTCAACTAGAAAGTACGAATTTTCTTCAGAACAGATGAGTTTTCAACCCCAAAAATTTGAATTTTCAATTTAAAAAATTAATTTTCAATTGAAAAAGAAACTAATTTTCAACCAAAGGAATACATTTTTAACCAAACACATACACATTTTTATCGAAGAGGATTAATTTTCTATCAAAAAGGATTAATTTTTAAAGAAATACATGAATTTTTAACTAAATATTTGAATTTTTCAAGCAATTGCAGCCAAATAGTTGAATTGTCAGCTAAAAAATATAAATCTTCAACAAAAAATGCAATAGTCAAATTTTCGGTTAAAGCAATTAATTTTCAGCGAAATAGTTAAATTTTCAACCAAAGAAATAAATTTTTAACTAAAATGATGAATCTTCTACCAAAAAACTTTATTGATAACAAAGTAGTTCAGCTTTCCACCAAATAGTTTAATTTTCTACCACATTGTCGACAGGTTAATTTTCATTTAGACAGTAGCATTTTTAACCAAACAAGATGAAATTTCTACAAAAAGAAATGAATTTTTAGACCAAAAGTACAAATGTTCAACAAAATTGGTTATTTAACAACAAAGTTAAAATTTTTCAAATTTGTCCAAGTTGGTTGAAATTCAATAAATTGTTATTGCGTTATAAGCAAATTAATGAAAAAAGTCATTTTTTGGTATTAGCAATGTTTAGCTCATTGAAATTAATAGATTTTGTATAAAATGTGAGAGAAATGAATGTTCCATTATCATTTATTGAGAATAGATGCTTTTTGGCAAATGTTTAAACAATTTTTATAAATAAATTCACAGTTTATTCATTAAAAAGTCGCCAAACTGTGAATTTGTTTATAGAAATTGTTTAAATAATGAATAATTGTTTTCAATTTGCCAACTATCATAGTAAAGAGTCATCGGAAAGACATACGGTGTTGATTCCGTAGACAAAAATTGAGCATATGAGTTGAAAAATCGCCAAATTGTGAATTTGTCTATAAAAATTGTTTGAATAATGAAGAATTGTTGTTAATTTGCAAACCATCATAGTAAAGAGTCATCGGAAGGACATACGGTGTTGATTCCGTGGACAAAAATTGAGCATATAAATTGAAAAATCGCCAAACTGTGAATTTGTTTAGAAAAATTATTCGAATAATGAAGAATTGTTGTTAATTTGCAAACCATCATAGTAAAGTGTCATCGGAAAGACATACTTAGCTGATTCCGTGAACGAAAATTGAGCATATTAATTGTAAAGTCGCCAAACTGAATTTGTATACACTGTTAAAAATGTTTTCAATTTTAGTATACACGTGCATATTAAATTTCCTATATGTTCACTAAATTCATTACACAATTTTAGTATACTTACGTATACTACATTTCTTTTATGAAGTTATATGTATACTACATTTATTAAGTGTACAGTAAGTTTCTTTCACGTATATGAATTTCTGCGAGGATCTGCGAAATCTTCTCTTTAAAAGGTATGTTCAATTTATTAACGTAAATGTAGCTTATCCACATGATTATTTGAAAATTAAAACTTTGTTCTTTAATTTCATTTTTCTGCTGATCATGTTTACAGATGATGAAGACGGAACCCACACGAGACGGAACGCGTATACTAAATTTAGTATATTCGTATGCTAAATTTCATATGCATGTATACTGAATTTAGTATAGGCGTATACTAAATTCAGTATATGCATATACTAAATTTACTGTACGCTGGTATACTAAACTTAATTTCATGTTGTGTATTCTTGCTTCCATTACATGCATCTAGTACATATTTTTCTAACAGTGTACAAAAATTGTTTAAGCAATGACCAAAAAGCATCTGTTCTCAAATAATGGTAATGGAACATTCATTTTTCTCACGTTTTATACAAAAATCTATCAATTTCAATGAGCTAAACCTGGTTATATCTAAAATCGGGAAAAATTCAAATTAATTGTTTTTTCTTTAGTCAGAGGGCAGATAAAATCTGAATGAACAGTGCAAATACAGACGTGGATTTGTAGTTGCACAATGACATGGGATCTGTTCGTTCATTAATCGACACCCGATTGAGAATAAGACTGATGACGATTTGACTCTGTCCATATGTATATGTAGATGTGGCCTATGTGCGACATAAACTCGTTAACGATGGGTATAAATGCTTGATTTATGAAGGGATCGTCAAGCGAAAGTATGGAAGCTTTTTTGTCCCGACATTCGAGCAATGTCCGAAGAATTTATGGGACGATTCTGATCATAAATTTCGTTATCTAAGACCCGTGACACTGGCCTTTGCATACATATAAAGTAATCGAATACTTTAATGTGACAATAAGCGACACCTCACCAATTTCGAGACCTTCGGTCACAGATAAAAAATTAATGGCATTAGCATATCGCTAGTTCAACTCAGGCGCGTGTCCGCTTCATTAAAATTCACTCATCGCATCGTCTCTTCCGAGATAAAATTCCAAATCATTCTTTTTTCGGATGTTCAGCGAATAAAAAACAGTTATGGTTGCAGTTCAATCTCATAAGGATTGATTTTATTGTGCAATATTGTTATTAATGATATACCCCACAATAATATAAAGTTTCAAACAAGAAGATAATTGTTTACCATAACAGACCGAATTCAACTGAAAAGGTTGTAATTTGATTTGGGGATAATTAGACACTAATTAGCCTATAGACACAGTCAGCTTTTTATCGGTTTTCTCGTCTACTTTGCGAATTAATATAAAGCTTTTCTTTAGTTTGGAAAATAAAAAATAAAATTTTTTGCACCAATGAATATGGCAGGTCTGAATGAACCAAGAACGGTAGTTTTTTTGTTGTTGAAAAATTCATATATTGGAAGAAAATTAAGCAACATTAATGGTTAAATTTTTACTGAAAAAATTAGTTTTCAACGAAAAAAAAAGAACTTTCCAGAAAATAGTTGAAAGCTCAATCAAATAGATGAATTCTCGATGGAAATTGTAATAGTTGATATTTGAACCAAAAAATATTTTGATTTCAAATTAAAAAAATAATTTAGTTTAACCAAAAAAGATGAATCTTCATTCCAAAAAGACGAATTTTCACTTTAAACATATTTAACCAAGAAAGATTAGTTCTCGAGCAAAAAAATAATAGTAGACTCCTCAACCAAAAAGAATTAACTTTTAACAAAAAATGATTGAATTTTTAACTAAAGAAATGAAATTTCTAACAAAGGATATAAATTTTCAACTAATATGATTAATTTTTAACCCAAATAGTTAAATTTTTAGTTAAAAAAAAAGGAATTTTCTACCAAAAATGTGAATCTTCAACTAAATAGTAAAATTTACAACCAAGGCGATGAATTACTAAATAAAAGCATGAATCTGCAAACAAAAAAGATTAATTTTCAACAAAATAATTAACTTTTCCACTAAAAAAGATAAATTTTCAATCAAAGATGGAATAGAATTTTCAGTTATGGGAAATAATTTTTAATCAAAGACACACAAAAAGCAATATATTTTCAAAAAAATAGTTAAATTTTCAAACGAAGATATGAATTTTTAACAAAATTTCATCTATTTTGTTCAAAATTGATTGTTTTTTTTAAACTAATTTTTTTAACTGAAAATTTAACTATTCTATTTGATGATTCATCATTTTAGTTAAAAATTCATTTCTTTGATTAAAAATTGTAATACTTTGTTAAAAATTCGTTTTTTTTTGTAAAAAAAAGTTAATTTTTTAAATTAAAATTGTAACCATTTAATTTTTAGTTGAAAATTTTTCGCTAGAAAATTAATCATCTCGGTTAAAAATTCATGCGTTTGGTTTAGAATGCAATTATTTTACTAAAAACTAATCTGATTTGTAGAAAGTTTAACAATTTTGTGAAAAATTAATTTTTGTTCTTCAAAATTAAACTTTTTTGTTAAAAATTCGAATTTTTGGGTAAAAAGTTCAACTATTCAGTTGAAAATTAACTTTCTTTGTAGAAAATTCATGTATTTTGTTGAAAGTTCGTCTTTTTTGGTTGAAAATTAATTTTTTCGGTTAAAAATTAATTTTCTTGTTGAAAATTCAACTATTTTGTAGAAAACTTATCTACTGTTGAAAATTAAACCATATTCGGTTAAAAATTATTCTTTTTAGTTGAAAAGTAAATTGTTTTGTTAAATATTCGTCTTTTCGACCAAAAACTTTACTACTTTGTTGAAACTTTGTTTTTTTTTCGTTTGTGGAAACTTAATTTTTTATTTTAAACGTATAATTATTATTTATATTTTTCAGTTGAAAATTCATGTAGTTTGTTAAAAATTCGTCTTTTTCGGTAGAAAATTAATCTTCTCATTTGAAAATTCATGTTTTCAGTTGAAAATTCAATTATTTTGTTAAAAATTCTACAATTTTGTGAAAAGTATAAAAATGCAATTATTAAATTTTCACTTTGAAAAATCAATTCTAAACCAACAAAAAAAGCGAATTTTTAACAAAATAGTTAAATCTTCAACGAATAAAATGAATTTTTAACAAAGTAGTTTAACTTTTAATCAAATACTTAAATTTTTAACCAAACAAGTAATTTGCAATAAAATAGTTGAACTTTCAACCCAGAAATAAAAATTTTCTACAAAAAATACGAATTTTCTACAAAACAGTGCAATTTTCAAACTGAAAATATGAAATTTCAAAAAAAAAATTCCTTTCCACCAAATAGTTGAGTTTTCAACTAAAAGCGATCAATTTTCCACCTTTTATTCAACTTTTGTATGAACTTTCAACCAAAAAGTTGAATTTAAAAAAAATATATAAATTTTCAACAAAAAAGTTCATTTTCAACCAAATAATTAGATTTTCAGCTGAAAACTATTATTTTTTCAACTTTCACCGAAAAATGTAATAGTTGACTTTTTAACTAAAAACCATCGATTTTCAGCTAAAAATAAAATAGGTAAATTTTCAGTCAAGAAAAGTAATAAAAAAAAATGTATTTTTGTTACATTTTCAACTAATAAAATGAATTTTTATTGAAGTAGTTCAACTTTCAACCAATATTTGATTTTTTTTTTATTGGCTGGTAAAAATTTAACAAAATGGGGAAATTCCCCTTTTGGACCACTATGCGCAAATCTTAAACCAAATAATTACTTTTTAACAAAATTGTTGAATTTTCTACAAAGAAATTGATTTTTGACCAAAAAAGAGAAATTCTCATCTAAAAATGTAATACTTAACATTTCAAACAAAAAAGATTTTTATTTTAAACAAAAAAAATTGAATTCAATCAACAAAGATGAATTTTCAAAAAAATTGTTTAATCGTCAACCAAAAAGACCAATTTTCAACAACAAAAATTAAAAAAAAAAAATTTCAATCAAATAGTTGAATTTTCTATCAAAATAGTTCAATTTTCAGTTAAAAAAATAACTTTTTCACAAACTTGTTGAATTTTTAACCAAATAATTGAATTATCAACCAAAAACATGAATTTCCAAATGAGAAGATTAATTTTCTACCTAAAAAGACGAATTTTCAACCAACTACATGAATTTTTTAAATTAAAAAAATAAATAATTATTATAATTTTAATTAAAAAATTTAAGTCTTCATGAAAAAAGAACAACAAATTTTCAACAAAATAGTTAAGGTTTTGACCTAAAAGATGAATTTTTAATCAAACAATTTACTTTTTAACCAAAAAGAATATATTTTAAACAAATTGTTTAATTTTTAGCAGAATAGATAAGTTTTCTACCAAATAGTTGAATTTTCAATATATTTTGGTTGAAAATCAAATTATTTTGTTGACAATTCGATTTTTCAGTTGCAAATTAATTTTTTAACTAAAAACTCAACTATTTCGTTTTTGGTTAAAAATTTAGGTATTTGATTAAAAGTTAAACTACTTTATTAAAAATTCACTTTAGTCGTTGAAGATTTAACTATTTTGTTAAAAATTCATTTTTTTTGTTAGTCTAAAATTGATTTTTTGAAGTGAAAATTTAATAATTGCATATTTTTATACTTTTCCACAAAATTGTAAAATTTTTAACCATATAATTAAATTTTCACCTAAAAATATGAATTTCCAAATGAGAAGGTCAATTTTCTACAAAAAAAGACGAATTTTTAACTAAAAAAGATAAATAATAATTAAACGTTTGATTTTAAAAATTAAGTTTTTACAGAAAAACAACAACAAATATTCAACAAAGTATTCAAGTTTTTGACGGAAAAGACGAATGTTTAACAAAACAGTTTAACCAAAACAAAATGAATTTTCTAACAAAAAAGACCAATTTTTAACAAAATACATGAATTTTCTGCAAAGAAAGTTAATTTTCAACTGAATAGTTGAATTTTCTAACCTAATATACGAATTTTTCTCAAAATTTTTGAATTCTCTACAAATTAGATAAATTTTTAGTACAATGATTGCATTTTATACCAAATACATGAGTTTTTAACAGAGAAGAATAATTTTCTAACGAACAAGAAAAATTTTCAACCAAGCAGTTGAATTTTGAACTCTAAAAGATAAATTTTAGCATCATAGTTGCATATTTAACAAAGAAAGATTAATTTTCAACAAAATATTAAAATTTTTAATCAATGAAATAAATTTTTAACTAAAATGATGAATCAACAAATAGAATAGTTAAATTTTCACTAAGAAAATACATTTTCAACCAAAAAAACAACGATTTAAAAAAAATAGTTCAATTTTCATTCAAGTAGTTGAATTTTCAATCGAGAAGATTAATTTTGACCAAAAAAGACACATTTTTCAATCAAACCAATTTCAACTAAAATCAGACATCTTTAACAAAAAAAAATGTATTTTTAGCCAAATTGTTGAATTTTCTACAACGTAGATTAATTTTTCACTACATTATTGAATTTTCCATCAAAAACATTATCTTTTAACGAAGAAGATCAATTTTTTGACCGAAAAAGACCAGTATTCAACAAAATACATTAATTTTCAACAAAAAAAGCTCAGTTTTTATCCAAACATGGAATAGTTAAATTTTCAGTTAACAACATTAATTTAAAAATAAAAAAAGTAAAAAAATTTGTTACCAAAATAGATGAAATTTTGTTGAAAATTGGTCTGTTTTCGTAAAAAACTAATCTTCTTGTTTGAAACTTTATATTTTAGTTTGAAAATGCAACTACTTGCTTGAAAGTTTATCTCCCTTGTTGAAAAATTCATTTTTTAGTTGAAAATTATTTTGTTCAACTGAAAATTTAACTATTCTAGTTGAAGATTCATCACTTTAGTTTAAAATTCATCTCTTTGGTTGAAAATTCAACGTTTTCTCAAATATTTTCTGTTGGTCCTAGGAAGTTGTCAGTCTACTGGAAGTGGGAGTTGGAGTTAGGTAAATCTCCATAAATCCCCTTTGAGAGAAAAAATTAATTTTTAGAGTTGTACAGATTTATAGCCCAATATAGGAAAATTTACTTTTTTCTTCCACCCTGAAATTTAAATACTTCCAAGACATTTGCTTTTAGAACTATCTGACATCATGACTAACCTACGCCTTTTTAAATTAATTTTGCTTAATTTTCTTCCAATATATGATTTTTTTCAAGAAAAACTATCGTTCTTGGTTCATCCAGACCTGCTATATTCCTTAATGCAAAAAAAATATTTTGTTTATCTTAAAAAATAAAGGAAGGCTTGATATTAATTCGCAAAGTAGTCAAGAAACTGATAAAATGCTGTCTGCGTCTATAGGCTAATTAGTGTCTAATTATCCCCAAATCAAATAACAACCTTCTCAGTTGAATTCGCTTTGTCATTTCGAATCTAATGATATAAAAAACTCACTTTTCATACAAAAAATGTAGATAATTTCTTTAAAAGTACGGCAGTAATGTGATGAGCTCGGGACAGCAGTTGATTATTCATCAGCTTCCCCATCTAATAAATTTTAGACTATAATACAGCTTAAGAGAAAACAGCATGTGCACAATCGGCATACCAAAGACTTTATCGATCGTTAATTATCTGAGAAAGTAAAACCGCGAAATTCGCGTACGCATACCATAAACCATGAAACTGTGGAATGCAGTTTGTGCTCATCCTTGGCGTATCTTTCGTGTATCTGCTACCTTTAATACCTATTTTGCGTTTTAATTCGAGGAATCTTCACAAAAAGGAAATTAACCAACACTTTGAATTTCATAAAACTCAATGGATTTTGAAAAAACTTGTTGTCTCCCAGTTTTTTCGGTTGCTGGTTAGGAATCTGAACTTCAAATTAGGTATCAGTTTTGGCACGCAAAGTCAATTTCGAGTCCACGAGTTAACTGGTTAAGGAAGAAATATAAAGTTTTGGATCCGTTTTTTTTTATCTGATCAATTTTATTCTAGCAAGAATGATAATCATGAAATGAAGATCATCAAGAGCATCAAGTTATAAAGCAATTGTATGGACCATGTGTACACTAGGATGGTCCAAAAATGCATTGGACATTTTTTTTTTGAATTTCTATGAATAACGCCCGGAAAATTGTTCGAATCCACACAAAAATAAATAAATAAATATATATATATATATTATCAACACTTGTTTTTTATTAATGAAACAGAGAGCTTATCATATGATTCAAAGAATGTAACGTTCTTTGAGTCTGATTCGGAAATTTTTTAAATATATTTATACTTTTCTCAATTTTTCAAAAAAATGGATTTATTACGTTTTATTCGCTTACTTCAAATTTATTTGACTTGGAACAGGAAATTTTAAAAAATAATGATCGTTTTTATTTGAGAACAGGGAAGTTTCGGTAAAGAAATATAATTTCACTTGGAACAGGGTATTTTTTACATGGAACAGGAATTTCTTTAAAGAATTATTTTTTTAAGAATTAACTCTGAATTATAATTGAATTTTTTTCACATTTTTCGTTGCGACTTTATCTTTTTTTAGTTAAAAATTCAACAACTCGATTGAAAGTTAAACTTTTTCGTTAAAAATTAAATTTTTTGGTTGAAGATTCATTATTCTTCTTGTTTGAAAATTCTTCTTTTCGGTTAAAAATTTAAGTATTCCAGTTGCATATTTATAATTTTAGCTGAAAATTCATCTTTCAGGTTGAAAATAAAATTATTTGGTTGAAAGTTAAACTCTTTTGTCAAAAATTAATTTTTTTGGTTGAAGATGCATTATTCTTCTTATTTGAAAATTCTTCTTTTCAGTTAAAAATTCAAGTATTCCAGTTACATATTTATAATTTTAGCTGAAAATTTATCTTTCAGGTTGAAAATAAAATTATTTGGTCAAAATTTAAACTCTTTTGTTAAAAATTAGTTTTTTGTTGGTTGAAGATTCATCGCTTTAATTAAAAATTCATTTCTTTGGTTAAAAAATGAGCTGTTTGATTGGAAACTGGTTTTTTCTTTCGATGTTTTTTGCTTGAATTTTTTTTTTTTAACTGAAAATGTAACTATTATTCCAGTTGAATATTCCATAGTTTTAGTAAAAAATTCGTCTCATTGGTTTAACATTCATTTTTTGACTAAAAATTAATTTATTCGATTTTTGGTTGAAAAATTGTCTTTTTTAATTGAAAATTCGTTTTTTTTTTGTAGAAATTAATTTTCTTGGTTGAAAAATAATTGTTTTGGTCAAAAATTCAATTATTATAGTTAAATAATTTAGTATTCCAGTTAAGAATTCATATTTCTGGTTTAAAATTCAACAGTTCTAGTTAAATATTTACAATTTTTTTTGAAAATGCATCACTTTGTTTGAAAATGTAACTATTTTTTTTAAAGTTAGTTTTTTTATTGAAAGTAATTTTTTAATTGAAAAATTAACTTATTCCAATTGAAAATTTCATAGTTATTGTTGATAATTCATCTGTTTGATTAAACATTAATTTTTTGAACTAGAAATTTAATTACCTAAGTTTTGGTTAACAATATATCTTTTTTAGTAATAATTAATTTTTTTGTTTGAAAATTCAACTACTTTAGTTGAAAACTCTTATGTTCAGTTTAAAATTAATTTTATTAACTAAAAATGTTACTATTCCATTTTCGGTTGTAAATTATTATTTTTTTAGTTCAAAATTCAACTACTTGGTTGAAAATTTAATGTATTTTGTTGAAAAATAGTAATTTTTTGTAGAAAATTAATCTTTTTGTTTAAAAATTAATTTTATTGTTTAAAAAATCATCTTTTCTTTTTAAAATTCAACTATTCCTGTTGAAGATTCATCATTTTAGTTGAAAATTCATATTTTAAGTATTAAATAAAATTACTTGGTTGAAAGTTAAACTCTTTTGTTAAAAATTAATTTGTTGGTTGAAGTTTCATCATTTTAACTAAAAATGAATTTTTTTGGTTAAAAAAGGATCTTTTTGATTCAAAACTTGTTTTTTTCTTTGGATGAAAAGGAATTTTTTACCCAAAATTGTACTATTTTGTTGAAAATTTGTTTCTTTTTTGGTTGAAAATTTTTTCTTAATCGGAAAATGTAACTAATATTCCAGTTGTATATTATATAATTTTAGTTAAAAATTCATTATTTAAGTTTTGGTTAACAATTTATCTTTTTTAATAAAAATTAGCTTTTTTGGTTGAAAATTCAACAATTCCAGTTGACAATTCATTATTTTAGTTGAAATTTCATCATTTAGATTGAAAATTAATTTTTTAAACTAAAAATCTAACTATTCCATTTTATGTTGAAAATTGATTTTTTTAGTTCAAAATTCAAATATTTCGTTAACAATTCATGTATTTTGTTGATAAATTGTATTTTTTGGTGGAAAATTAATCTTTTTGTTTAAAAATTAATCTTATTGTTTAAAAATTCACCTTTTTGATAGAAAATTCAGGTTTTCCAGTCAAATATTCATATGTTTAGTTGAAAATTCATTTATTTGTTTTAAAATTCAACTATTCACGTTGAAAATCCATAAGTAGGGTTGAAAATTCATTTTTTTAACTAAAAATGTTACTATTCCACTTTATGTTGTAAATTGATTTTTTTTCAGTTCAAAATTCAACTATTTTATTGAAAATTTATCTTCTTTAATTGAAAATTCAACTATTTCTTTAAAAAATTCATGTATTGGGTTGATAAATTATATTTTTTGATAGAAAGTTAATCTTTTTGTTTGAATACTTGAATTTTTAACGAAAAAAATGAATTTTCAAACAAGAAGATTTATTATCTACCAAAAAGACGATTCTTCAACCAAATAGTGGAATTTAGGACTAAAAAAGAAAAAATTGTAACCATGAATGGAATAGTTCAATTTTCAGTTTAAAAAAATTAATTTTCAACGAAAAAGACGAATTTTTAACAAAACAGTTAAATTTTCAATCAAAGTGATGAATTATCAACTAAAATGATGAATTTTCAACTGGAATAGTTAAATTTTGAAGCAAAAAGATTAATTTCTACCAAAAAAGGCGATTTTTCTACGAAAAAGTTAAATTTGTTACTAAAACAAACAAAATTCAAGCAAATAGTTGAATTTTGAACTAAAAAAAAATCAATTTTCAACCAAAAATGGAACATTCAAATTTTCAGTTGAAAACAAATTAATTTTCAACAAAAATGATGAATTTTTACTTAAACTATGAATCTTCAACTGGAATACATGAATTTTCAACCAAAAATATAAATTTTCTACTAAGAAGATTAATTTTTTAAAAAGACGAATTTTCAACAATATGCATGAATTTTCAACTAAAAAAGATAAATTATCAACAAAAAATTGAGTAGTAAAATTTGAATTTAAAAAAAGGAATGCTTAATCAAAGAGATGAATTTTCAACTAAAATTATGGAATATCCAATTGGAATAGTTAGTTAGTTACATTTTCAGTTCAAAACAAAAATTTTTTAATCAAAAGAAAACTAATTTTTTTCAAATACTTGCATTTTCAAACAAAGTCATGAATTTTCAACTAAAATTATGAATCTTCAAATGGAATATTGGAATTTTACACCAAAAAAGTAATTTTCAATCAAAACATTTTTTTCAATAAAATAGTTAAAGTTTCAACTATAATAATTAACTTTTAGTAAAAAAAATTAATTTTTAGACAAAGAAAAACCGAATTTTCAACAAAACAGACCAAAGAGATCAATTTTAAATTAAAATGATGAACCTCCAAACCAAAAAATTAATGTTTAACAAAAAGTTTTAATTTTCAACCAAGTAATAACATTTTCATTCTAAAAAAGATGAATATGGAACGAAAAATGTAGTAGTTGATATTTGCGGTTAAAAGTAAAACTCTTTCGATAAAAAAATTTTTTTTTCAATTTAAAAATTCCTCTCTTTTTGAAAATGTAATTACTTTGTTGAAAATCATTTTTTAAACTAAAAATCTAACCATTCCAGCAGAAAATTTGACTATTTCGTTGAAAACCCGTTTTTTTATTAAGAATTCGATTTTTAACGGAAACTTCAACTATTCTATTTTTGGTTGAAAATTGATCTTTTTGGATGAAAATTCAGCTATTCGGTTAAAAATTATTCTTTTTGTTTGAAAATTAATCTTATTGTTTAAAAATTTATCTTTTTTGTAGAAAATTCAAGTATTCCAGTTAAATATTCACCATTTTAGTTGAAAATTCATCTTTTTGGTTTAAAATTCAACTATTCCGATTGAAAATTCATAATTTTTTTTGTAAATTCACCACTTTGGTTTAAAATTGAACTATTTTGTTGAAAATAAATTTTTTCAACTGAATCCTTAACTGATCCAGTTTTCAAAAAATGGATATTTTTTAGTAGAAAATTCAAGTATTTTTTTCAAAATTCATTTATTTTGATTGAGATTGAGTTATGAATCAAAATTCATTTTTAATTAATTTTTTTTCTGACAAAAAATATCTTCTCCTTTCACTCCGCTGGGATTCGAACCACAGGACCTCTTTTTTTTCAATTTTTGTTTTAGAAAAAATTTAATAAAAGTGAGTTTTAATTCATAACTCCATCTAGTCTGAAAAAGACGTTAAAAATGTTCTGTTATTCTCTAATGATGATACAGATTCCTTTGAAAATTTTATTTGTACCATCTAGTATAATAATACATTTATTTTCTGAAATAAAGTTTTTTCTCTCGATCTCTCTAGTAGCTTAATGGAAAAAGCACCTGACCGGAGATCAAAAGTTCTGTGGTTCGAATCCCAGCGGAGTGAAAGGAGAAGATATTTTTTTCAGAAAAAAGTTAATTAAAAATGATTTTTAATTCATAACTCCATCTAGTCTGAAAAAGACGTTAAAATGTTCTGTTATTCTGTGATGATAATACAGATTCCTTTAAAAATTTGATTTGTACCATCTAGTATAATAATGCGTATATTTTCTGAAATAAAGTTGCTTCTCTCGATCTCTCTAGTAGCTTAACTTTTTTTCAGAAGAAAATTAATTAAAAATGATTTTTAATGCATAACTCCTTTTAGTCTGAAAAAGACTTCAAAATTGTCTGTCATTCTCTAATGATAATACAGATTTCTTCAAAAATTTGATTTGTACCATCTAGCATAATAATGCGCATATTTTCTGAAATAAAGTTTCTTCCCTCGATCTCTCTAGTAG
>JAABKJ010000905.1:0-32285 GCA_011634705.1 Andricus grossulariae
GGTCAGCTCGACACAGCCAATATAATGCCCATACTTTTCAGCGCATGCAAGCAGTACCCCATTGTCCATTTCACCCTGTTCTAACAAATGATGCGTGTGTGAGCCTAGGATAATATCGATGTCTGGAAAATCACGGGCGACCTCCCGATCATGGATGATACCAAGATGGGATAAGAGCACAATGATATCCGCTTGTCCCTTCACTTCCTGCAGCATGTCCCGTATGCTGTCAAACGGATCTGTCATCTCCCAGCCCAGCTTTTCATAGACGGGTGTATACGCAATGGTCACGCCTAAGAGACATATTTTCAGTCCGTTTTCCATTTGGATTATATGATAAGGCTTTGCCCACGATGGCCTTTTGCCTTTCTCAAATAAATTAGACAGGATCACTGGAAATTGCGCATGCTCGTACAATTGATCGAGCTGATCATGAGGCAGCGTAATGCCTTCATTATTCCCAATCGTGACCCCATCATAGCCAAGTTGATTGAGAAGCTTGACGTTTACCTTTCCATAATCAGCTTCTGACACAAGGTTCACTCGGTCCATATGATCGCCAATATCAAACAAGAGCATCTGATCGTGAACTTGACGCTTTTCCTCAATATAAGCTGCGATTTTTGGCCAGTTCTCAAAGTGGCTGTGCAAATCGTTTGTATGATATAACCATAGCTTCTGCAGCATGTTGATCTCTCCCTCAAGTTGTCACTGAACCGTCTCATTCAAATTGAAAGCCGCAGCTCTCATTTAACTAAATAAATCTAACTGCTTCGGAGAAAGGCTTGAATACGTAATATCCAGCAAATCAATCATCTGCTGGCCATTCGTCGCTGCATCTCCGCCGGAGTTATTATTAAACACGACATACACATCTTTTGATTGCTGATGCAGGATGTCGAGATTCTTTTTCCACTCTTTTAATTCAGCTTCATTATATAAATATAAGTATCGCACTTCACGCCAATTTTCATGATCTGCTGGGTGAAGCCAGCCCTGTTTATTTCTTCCATGAAAACGGACCAAAGTTTTATCACGGTGCGTAGCTTGTATGACTGGCGGAATGGAGCCTTCTCCAACTTGCGGCTCATCACAGACAGAATGAATCCAGCCTTCTTTTTCCATAAAGGACAAGGTCTGCTCATAAAATTCATCTGAGAACCATGTGCGGTTACGGAATTCGAGGGCACATGGAATGTCCCCCATCTTCTCTTTACACCATCTTAAATAAAGGACGTTCTCTTTTTTGCAATCAAACCATGGTGGAAATTGAAATAGAACCATGGCTAGTTTCCCTTCACGAATGAGCGGAGTCAATGAAAGGATAAATGCGTCAAACATCTCTTCCTTCGAAGTAAACGGAATTTCGCCTCTCTGATGACCAGTCATTCCTTGATAAGCTTTCACGACAAACTGAAAGGTATCTGGCGTATCCTTGATCCACTTTTCATGATTACGTTCAGGCTGAACTGCATAAAAGCTGGCATCCAGCTCCACAATGGGAAACGTAGATGAATAGTGAAACAGCTTTTGCGCGCTGCCGATTTTCGGCGGATAAAGACTGTCATGGTCACCCCAGCCAGTTAATCCGATATAAATCATGTTTCTCACCTCTTGCCACTTTCATGTATAGACGGCTTCCTCACATGAAAGCCTTTTTCTCTTGGGATACCCATATTTCTGAAAGAAATTCTTCTGTCTACAACATATCATATTTGCCGGTAATTCTGAATGAAGATGACTGATGGTATGTGATTTTATTATGAGTTCTGTTTGTCATATTAGTTGACAACATTCTATCTAAAATGATGTGAGCTGATAACATAATATATATCAGAGAAGTGAACAGTGATTGTCCATTTATTTATTCATCTTCACCAAGAACTTAAGTTCTCAATAAAGGAGACTTAGTGGATATGAACATAGACGATAACCAGTTTGAAGCATTGCAAAAAATCGCCGAAAAGATTCACAAGCCTGTCTATTTGTGTAACCAGCATGGGCGTCTTCTCTGCAACTCGCACATCACGAGCCCAGATTGGATACGCATTCTCCCCTTTTTCCAAAGCAGGACACCTCATTATTTTTCGATAATAGATACGAAGCAAACCTTTTCTGTCTTTCCGATTGATCTAACCGAACAAACATGCGAGTATGTGGTCATCCCTTCCTTCATTCTTCCGCTGGATGAAACACTGCAAGTCATCATTGACCAAGCAGTACACGAAATCTCGATTGCGCGAATGAGACAATATACTGCCCAGCAAACGGCCAAGCGTGCTAGAAATGAAGGGTTTCGCAGATGGATAGAGGGTTCATCGTATTCTCAGCAAGACGCTGCATACATTGCGAAGGCGTTTGGATTAAATGTAGATAGCAGCTATCTATGTATGATCTGTCAGCTTGATCAGTATCATGAGACCACTCATTTTTTGAAGCAGCAACTGATGTTAGAACAAGTCGTTGATCTGCTCGACAGCGCACTTCCAAGCTCTCCTTTCCCTTCCTTTTTATTTGTCAAAGGTGATATGGGCATTGTATTAATGGAAGAGACGAGCAGTTGGTCAGAGATGAGTGAAAGGCTCCTTTCTTTTTTGAAACAGCTGCAGATGCTCGTTAGCATTCAAGTAAATCACACCATTTCCTTTGGCGCGAGCTTGACTAGTTGTCGCATCACCCATCTGTCTGAGGGCTATAGTGAAGCATTAGAAGCGCTTCAAGCCGGACATCTCTCGGCGCAGTCGGAATATATTCAGTTCTATCAGGCAAAGGATGTGCCAGATTTATTAAAGCTTATTCCAAGAAAGGACTTAGTCACGTTTCACCAGATGCACCTTCACCCGTTATATGAAGCCGGTCAAAATCTCCTCCACACCTTATCTGTCTATTTAGAAACGCATTGCCACATTTCAGAAACAGCAAAACGTTTGTCTATTCATCGCAACACAGTCATTTATCGATTGGAGAAGTGTGAGGAGCTGCTTCGGATCCGCTTAAAAGACCCTGAAACCACATTAAGGCTGCGCTTAGCATTACGTATTCAGATGCTTCTTTCACCCCATCCTGATTGAATGTTTTCTTCCAAAGCTTCATATAGTTTGGAGGAGAAAAGTGATACACAAGGAGGGATGATAAATGGATGATGAGCTGCGTCACATCCCGCAGCCAATTCGAGAGGATGGTGCTGGTGCCACCGATCTAGGCCCGCGGGACGTCCTTCGAGATATTGAGAACCCAGATATGCTTGTTCCACCTAAAACAGATGCCGGAACCATTCCAAATTTGAAATTTTCATATTCCGATACACATATGCATTTGAATCATGGCGGCTGGTCGAGAGAAATTACGAAGCGAGAGCTGCCTGTTTCCACAACGATTGCGGGTGTCAACATGCGGCTGACTCGAGGCGGAGTGCGAGAGCTTCATTGGCATAAACAGGCTGAATGGGCGTATATGATTTTAGGAAAAGCCCGCATCACCTCTGTAGATGCAGAAGGGCGAAATATGATCGCTGATGTAGCAGAAGGAGATTTATGGTATTTCCCCCCAGGTATTCCGCACTCCATTCAAGGACTTGAGGACGGGTGTGAATTTCTTTTAGTCTTTGATGATGGCGCTTTTTCTGAATTTGATACGTTCACCATCACAGACTGGTTTGCCCATACACCGAAAAACATTCTCTCCGACAATTTTGGCGTTCCTGAGAAGCTGTTTGATGATATTCCGAATAAGCAGCGCTACATGTTTCAAGGCTCTCCGCCAGCATCATTAGAAAGCCAAACGGTATCTGATCCATACGGAAGTATCGAGCCGTCATTTACGTACCAGCTGCTTCGCCAAAAACCGCTGACGACCTCTGGTGGAACTGTCCGCATCGTCGATTCACGAAATTTCCCGGTTTCAAAAACCATTGCAGCTGCGCTTGTTGAAGTAAAGCCTGGCGGCATGAGAGAAATGCACTGGCACCCTAATAATGATGAGTGGCAATACTATTTAACCGGTACAGCCAAAATGACGGTCTTTGGAGCTGGGGGCACTGCCCGCACCTTTAATTACAGAGCAGGTGATGTTGGATATGTTCCTTTTGGTATGGGACATTACATCCAAAATATCGGCCAAACGAGCCTTTGGTTTTTAGAAATTTTTAAAAGTGATCGCTTTGCAGATATTTCGTTGAATCAGTGGATGGCCTTAACACCTCCTCAATTAGTGAAAGAGCATTTGCATGTAGATGATGCTATGATTCGTGCGCTTCATAAAGAAAAATCACCTGTCGTGAAATATAAGAGATGATGCGCATCAAAAAACCGATCAAGCCGTACTGATCGGTTTTTTATAAACAAATTTTAAGAAACTGTCGAAGGATGCTGCACTTTTTTCCCCCACACGATGGATGCAATGAAGCTTATGCAAAGCACCAGTGTTCCGAGCATAAAAGGAAACTCGATATTCACATCAAATAAAATGCCCGCAAGGCTCGGTCCGACAATATTGGCAAGGCTCATAAAGGATGTATTGAGGCCACCCGCTACTCCTTGCTGATTACCTGCCATTTTGGACAGCAATGTATTGAGGGCTGGACGAACAAATGATGTAGCCGACAAAAATAAAATAGAGCCTGCAAAGATCAGCCAAAAGGACGGCGCAACACGGCAGACGATGAGCATCAAAGCCGCTCCTAGCAGTGCATAACGCACGACGCGCATTTCACCAAATCGTTTCACAGAGGCATTCACCAACGCACCTTGGACAAGCACGCCTGCAAGACCCGCAACCGTAATCACAAACGCAATATCCTTCGGTGTAAATCCATGTTTTTGGTCTACATATAAGCCGAAAATCGATTCAAAATGAATGATGCCAAAATTGAGGACAAACGCCAATATAAACAAAAAACCGTAGGATGTCTTTAAAGCTTGCAGCATTTGTACAAACGGGTTGAAATGAATGTCTTTGTTTAACCTCGCTTCTTCCTGCTTTTCCTTTGTTAATGTTTCAGGTAAAAACAGGATGGACAATAGGGTAGAAAGAGCTGCAAAGGAACCTGCGATGAGAAAAGGAAAAGCGATTCCGTACTCGACCAAATAGCCGCCTACGCCTGGTCCAATGACAAAGCCTAACGTCATTGCAGCACTAAATAGCCCCATTCCTTTCCCTCGATCCTTCTCACTTGTGATATCAGCGATGTATGCAAACATGGCTGGCATGAGTAAAGCCCCGGCAGCACCACCTAAAAACCGAGACACAAACAGCATCCAAAGCTGATCAGCAAATGCAAAAATAAACTGGGCAATCGTAAAGCCGGCAATCCCCGCAATGATCAATTTTCTACGTCCAAATCGATCGGTCAATGCGCCTGCGACCGGCGATAAAGCAAACTGTGTGAGACCTGTTGCAGCGACAAGAAAACCGAGTGTTTTTCCTGTTGCGCCAAAGGCTTCAATGTAACTTGGCATGACAGGGACAATGAGGCCAAAGCCAAGCATGGCAATAAAAATATTGAGCATCAAAATATATAATCTGCCCATTTTCTTCATATCAAAAAACCTCTTTCTGCAAAATAAATGAAAATGATGACAAAAATGATCAGAACTTCTTCAGTATAGCGATATCACTGTCTATAAGTCTAGTTTTTCAAAATTTAGTTTTCTTTTCCAAATAAAAAATACCCGCAAATAGCGAGTATCCTTATGACTTTATTCACCTTGTTCATAGATAGAAAGAGCCGCCTGAAGCCCTGCGCCGCAATGGATGGATGCACCATGCTTGATTAAAATTGCTTCTAGCCCTGCTAACACAAACAGCACATTTTCTTTTCGGCAGCTATAGCCCATTGTGCCAATTCTCCATATACGTCCGGCTAGCGGTCCAAAGGAGCTGGCAATTTCGATACCAAAATGCTTAAGCAGATCGGCACGTACCGCTTCTCCATCCATACCACTTGGAATCTCAATACATGTCACAACTGGCATTTTACAATGTGGATCACCGAACAATTCAAATCCCATCGCTTCAAGGCCTTTCATCAAGGCTTTCTCGTGAAATGCATGCCTTTGGAAACGCTCAGACAGACCTTCTTCCAGCACAACACGAACCCCTTCTCGAAGTGCATAGAGCATCGTTGTCGCTTCTGTATGATGATTTAATCGCCTAGGGCTCCAATAATCCTGAAGCTGGCTGAGATCAAAGTAATTGCTTTTAATTGGAGAAATATCCATTTGCTCCTGCAATTCATCCTGTGTCGCAATTCCCTTTTCCACTTTCTTTCTCGATTCAACGACAGCTGCAACCCGGTCATTATACGTGATAGGGGACATACCTGATGGAACAGACAAGCACTTCTGCGTACCACCAATTGCCGCATCAATCTTCCATTCGTCCACTTTCACCTGGACCCCGCCAATGGTTGCTACAGCGTCTACAATGAACAAAGCATCTAGTGCTCGGCACGCTTCACCAATTTGCTCAAGCGGCTGCAACCGTCCGGTGGATGTTTCACCATGGACCATCGCAACGATTTTAGGCCTGATCTGCTTCATTTCCTGAATGATATCGCTAGGGTCAAAAACCGTTCCCCATTCACATTCCATTGTATGTACATCAGCCCCATAGCGCTGTCCTATTTCAATGAGAAGATGACCGAACCGGCCAAAAACAGGCACAAGCATTGAATCTCCCGGCTCAATAACACTGGCAAGCACAGCTTCAAGCCCTGAACGAGACGTGCCGTCAATTGGAAAAGCCCATTCATTTTCTGTTTGGAAAAGGGACCGCAATAAGGTCATCGTCTCATTCATAATATGTGTAAATGCTGGATCAAATTGACCGAGAATGGGCGTACTCATTACACGGAGCACCCTGGGATCTACTTCAACAGGTCCTGGTGTCATAATCGTTCTTGAAGGTATTTGCAGTTCTTTCACGTTATCCATCCTTTCCCTTGCTGTCATCCTATATGCCCACTTATACAGTAATGCTGATAAAATAGCAATCTCTTTTCCTATGAACTCATTACATAAAATTTACGATAAATCCATTTATTTCTTTCTGGCATTATGATAGAAATAAAGAGAATACATTCCCTATCAAGGAGGAAATCGAATGAAGAGAACCTTATTTGGAACTGTGGCTGCCGGAATCATGATATTCGGTACGTTAGCCGCCCCACTGCCGCAAGCTGCGCATGCTCAAAGCTTTACTCTGAATGAACCGAGCCAAACCATCACATTTTCCCCGTTACAGCTTCAAAACGAAACATCTGCACAACAAGCAAAAATAGCCGCTGCAAGTCAAATCGATTCCTATTATCAATCTGCTAATGGCAAATCAGGACCCGCTTTAAAGAAAGCTTTACACGTTATTATTGATCATCATAAGCAGCTATCCTACAGCCAAGTTTGGGATGCCTTAAAGAAAACAGATGAAGATCCAAAAAATCCAAACAACGTGCTCTTGCTCTATAGCGGTGTCTCTCGCTCAAAGCAAGCGAATGGCGGAAATGTTGGCCAGTGGAACCGGGAGCATGTCTGGGCTAAGTCACACGGCAATTTTGGGACAAGCCAGGGCCCAGGTACAGATCTCCATCATCTGCGAGCAACAGACGTGCAAACGAATAGCACACGAGGAAATTTAGATTTTGATCTGGGCGGAAATGAATATAAGGGAGCGCCGGGCAACTTCTACGATAGCGACTCATTCGAACCTCATAGCCGGGTGAAAGGGGATGTGGCAAGAATTCTCTTTTATATGGCGGTGCGGTACGAAGGAGATGACCGCTTTCCAGATTTAGAATTAAACGACAAAGTGAATAATGGTAGCGCCCCTCTTCACGGCAAAATGTCCGTACTTCTCAAGTGGCACAAACAAGATCCTGTCGATCAAATCGAACAGAACCGCAACGAGATCATTTATCAAACATACCAGAACAACCGCAATCCCTTTATCGATCACCCAGAATGGGCAAGTAGATTTGGGAATAAAAAAGAAAGGCACTGCTACGAACAAGCAGTGCCTTTTAAAATAAAATGACTACACCACTCCTAAACATTCTGGATATTTCGTTATTCCTTAAATTCACTAATGATTATTCTCTCTAAATTTTTATCTAAGTAGAAAAATTCTATTTTGATATCATGCTCCGAATCCTTATAACCTATTATGTTATATCCTTGATCATCGTCTCTACGGTATGTATTTTCACCAAAATAATCATATATATCTTTCTTAGTTGAATGAATATTTATTGTGTTGTTTATATTACTTTGATTATTTTCTAAAGAAATTGCCACTATTTCTTTTCTTCTATTCACTTTAAAATAATTTGAATTTGAAGTTTTCATCCATTCATTTTCACTACTTTTTTCCTTTTTCAACCCCAACTTCAAATGTCCTACCTTTAATTCAGTCAGATTTGTATTTTTTACTGTAAGAAAAGAAATTTGGTTTTTAAGTGGTTGAATAAAAAACAAGCCAACGATGATTGTCATCATAAAAATGATACATATTATAATTTTTTTCATATGAGTTCCTTTCATAAAATATGAGGTGATGAAATAACATAAAAACTTTATTTAATTTTACACCTAACTATTTAACCAATAAAAAAACACCTTCAGTATAAGGTGTTTCAGATTGTTGACAAAGGGCTAAAATGATCTTGATTTTAGCCCTTTTTCTTCTTTTCAGCTTGATAGAAAACCTTTGCAGCCCTAGGAAGGGCGAGCACCAGCGCGCAGACCTGACAACGAATGCGAGGGTTTGTCTACACGCTGAGCAGACGAGAACATCGTCTGCTTTTTTAATGTTGAAGCGGGGCATCAATATCTCCGGCAGAATGAGCTTTGATCTGTCCTTTATCATCTTTTAGCTGAAGATGACCAAAGCGGTTAACGCCGCAGCAAATGCCTTCTTCCCATGTTTGTTTTTCACGATCTAACGAAATGCGAAGCGGCTTGTTGAGACAATATAACCGTTTATTATAGAGGGCAGTGAGTGCTTCAAACCCTTCATTCTGCCAGCGTGTATGGTATTTTTTAAAAGCCGCTGCTAGGTCTTTCACTAGCTGATCGGCTTTCACCTCTGTCAGCTCTAATAAGCAAATGGTTTTGTACGGGACATGCTCCGGCTTCGTCTCTACATTGATGCCAACACCGATATAAATGGCGCTGCGGTCTGCTTCAATTAATGTGCCGGATACCTTTGCTTCATTAATGAGGATATCATTCGGCCATTTGATCGCCAGTTGATCGTTCGCTCTTATGAGTGGTTTCAGCACATCATAGATTGCTAGTGCTGTCAGCGGGGCGATCGTTGACTGGGTGGAGAGTTCTTCTGGCGGCATGACTGTCATGGTTACCGCCACATTCCCTAAAGTTGTTTCCCACGGCCTGCCGAGTCTGCCTCTTCCTGCTGTCTGCTGGCGTGCATAGACAGCAAATGAAGGCTTTTCTCCTTGCTGCATAAGCCTTTTTGCTTCATTATTTGTACTATCAATGGTGTCATATTGAAAAATCTTCATATGTTCTCCTCTTGTTTCTTCTTGATATGATGCTTTTATTATAACAAAATGAAGCGTACACGTTGATGAGCCAGCATGCTACTCATTTCGCTGCGCCTGAAATGTCTCTTTTTCTTCTTCAGTAAATGGGACTGATGTGCCTGTGTCTTTACTAATTTGCACCATGGTGACTGAGCCTGTAAAGCATGGTTCCTGCTGCTCATTTTCTCCTAAATAATGAAGAATGAGTGAGCTTGAGCCTACCTTTTCCGGCTTGACATACACACGAAGCCTCTCTCCAATCTCTACCTGCTTGATGTAATCACATTGCAGGTTAGCGACGACTGTCATGGTTTCTCTCACACGTTTCATCCGTTTATCAACAATTCCTGTTTTTTGAAAAAAGGCAATGCGCGCCTCTTCAAAATACACAAAAGGGGTAACATTGTTCATATGGCCAAACATATCCGTTTCTGAAAAACGAACGGTCGTTTCGACATAAAATCGAAAGGATGCCCTCCACTCTTCAAACTGTTCTTCAATATATGACGGCAATCTCACTTGACCATCTCCTTATTTGGAAACAAAACGCCTCTCCCGTATTGGAAGAGGCGTTTGTTTATATGTTGCATCCAGCCTCTTAAACACTCATCATGATTGGCAAAGAGGACTGAATGTAATGTTATTCTGCGTGATCGCTTCCGAAGAAGTTACGGAATGCTTGTAAAGTTGTATCTCGGTTAAGTGCAGCAATTGACGTTGTCAGCGGGATTCCTTTCGGACAAGACTGCACACAGTTTTGGGAGTTCCCGCAGTTCGCAAGACCACCGTCCCCCATAATTTCTTCTAGACGGTCAGACTTATTCATCGCACCTGTCGGATGTGCGTTAAATAGACGAACTTGCGAAAGCGGTGCAGGTCCCATAAAGGAAGACTTATCATTCACGTTTGGACAAGCTTCAAGGCAGACACCACATGTCATACATTTCGAAAGCTCGTATGCCCATTGACGTTTTTTCTCAGGCATTCTTGGTCCAGGACCAAGATCATACGTACCATCAATCGGTACCCATGCCTTCACCTTTTTCAAGGAATTGAACATCCGGCTTCTATCAACCTGCAAATCTCTCACAACCGGGAATGTCTTCATCGGCTGAAGACGAATCGGCTGGTCTAACTTGTCAATCAAGGCTGTACATGATTGACGCGGTGTTCCATTAATGACCATAGAACAAGCTCCGCACACCTCTTCAAGACAGTTCATATCCCAGTTGATCGCCGTTGTTTTTTTCCCTTGTTTATTGACCGGGTTCCGTCTAATTTCCATGAGTGCGGAAATGACGTTCATATTTGGGCGGTAAGGGATTTCGAATTCTTCATCATAAGGCTTTCCATCTGCTGTATCTTGACGTGTGATTATGAATTGAATCGTGTTTTTTTCACTCATCTTATTTCTCCACCTTTTTCTTCGAGTAATCTCGTTTACGAGGTGCAATTAACGATACATCGACGTCCTCATAGTGGAATGCAGGCTTTTGATTTTTTCCTTTGAACGTAGCCATCGTTGTTTTTAGGAACTCTTCATCGTTTCTCTCTGGGAAGTCCGGTTTGTAGTGTGCGCCTCGGCTTTCATTTCGGTTGTAAGCCCCGATCGTAATGACTCTTGCCAGCTGAAGCATGTTGTCAAGCTGACGTGTGAAGGCAGCGCCTTGGTTGCTCCATGAAGCTGTATCGTTGATGTTGATCTGCTTGTAGCGCTCCATTAGTTCTTCGATCTTCTGATCTGTTTTTAAGAGTTTGTCATTGTAACGAACAACTGTGACGTTATCCGTCATCCATTCTCCAAGCTCTTTATGAAGCACGTACGCATTTTCTGTTCCATCCATGCCGAGGATGTTGTCCCATTTCTCCTGCTCTTTCTTCACAGCGCTGTCAAATGTTGCAGAAGATAGGTCTTCCGCAGACTTTTCAAGACCGCTAATGTACTTCACAGCATTTGGTCCAGCGACCATTCCGCCGTAAATGGCTGAAAGCAGTGAGTTTGCACCAAGTCTGTTTCCGCCGTGCATAGAGTAATCACATTCTCCGGCAGCAAATAGGCCTTTGATATTCGTCATTTGATCATAATCAACCCATAATCCGCCCATTGAGTAATGAACAGCAGGGAAAATTTTCATTGGAAGCTTACGCGGGTCATCACCCATGAATTTTTCATAGATTTCAATGATGCCGCCTAGTTTAATATCAAGTTCTTTTGGATCTTTATGAGAAAGATCGAGATATACCATGTTCTCTCCGTTGATGCCAAGCTTTTGCTCGACACATACGTCAAAGATCTCACGCGTTGCGATATCACGCGGTACAAGGTTTCCGTATGCCGGGTATTTCTCTTCAAGGAAGTACCAAGGCTTCCCGTCTTTATATGTCCAAACACGTCCACCTTCACCACGAGCCGATTCACTCATGAGACGAAGCTTGTCATCTCCAGGGATCGCTGTTGGATGAATTTGAATGAATTCTCCATTTGCATAATGAGCCCCTTGCTGATAGACGATAGATGCAGCAGAGCCAGTGTTAATCATGGAGTTTGTTGATTTTCCGAACACGATTCCAGGACCGCCTGTTGCCATGATCACTGCATCTGAACGGAAGGATTCAATTTCCATTGTCGTCAAGTTCTGCGCGACAATGCCTCGGCATACTTCCTCGTCATCTAACACAGCGCCAAGGAATTCCCAGCCTTCATATTTCGTGACAAGTCCTGCTACTTCATAGCGGCGAACCTGCTCATCAAGTGCATATAATAGCTGCTGACCTGTTGTAGCTCCAGCAAATGCTGTACGGTGGTGCTGTGTTCCCCCGAAACGGCGGAAGTCCAGTAATCCCTCTGGTGTTCTGTTAAACATAACACCCATCCGATCAAGTAAGTGGATAATGGACGGCGCTGCTTCACACATTGCCTTTACTGGCGGCTGGTTGGCTAAGAAGTCTCCGCCATACACCGTGTCATCAAAATGTTCATAAGGTGAATCCCCTTCACCTTTTGTATTCACCGCTCCGTTGATTCCGCCCTGTGCACATACAGAATGCGAACGTTTTACAGGTACGATTGAAAATAGTTTAACAGCTGTTCCCGCTTCTGCTGCTTTAATAGTTGCCATAAGACCAGCTAAGCCGCCTCCGACAACGATGATGCTAGAATTACTCATTGTAGCCCCTCTCCCTCTTCTACTAATCTATTTCCTCTTAAACAAAAGCGAAAATTGCTCTTAGCCCTACATATGAAAGCGCTATAAATATACCTAATGTCACATATGTGGAGATTCTTTGTGAGCGTGGTGAAACAGTAATTCCCCAGCTGACAGCAAATGACCACAAGCCATTAGCAAAGTGGAAAATAGTAGATAAAACGCCGACAATATAGAAGCCTAGCATAAATGGAGAGCTTAAAATATTCGCCATCATGTCATAGTTCACTTCAGCTCCAAGCTGCGCTTGAATTCGCGTTTCCCATACATGCCAAGTGACAAAAATCAATGTGATGATACCTGAAACCCTTTGCAGTCTGAACAACCAGTTTCTTAAGTAACTGAAGCGAGACGTGTTATTTTGTGCCGTAAAGGCTATGTACACCCCATAAACAGCATGATAGATCAGTGGTAAGAAAATCACGAACAGCTCAAGTGCATATCTGAATGGAAGCTGTTCCATAAAGTGTGCAGCTTTGTTAAACGCCTCTGGTCCACTCGTCGCAAAGTGGTTCACCACTAAATGCTGAATTAAAAATAGACCGACCGGAATGACGCCAAGCAAAGAATGCAATCTCCGATAAAAAAATTCTTTGTTCCCCGACATTACTTTACCCCCTAGTAAAAAGTGCAATTGCTGAAAATTGTCTTACCCCCGCTTCTTTCAATTGTAAGCACTTTATTCAAATTTATTGACAATTTCATTTTACTCCTATGTCAAAAAAGCGTCAAGAAACCGCGTACATAAATTAAAATTTTCCGAAATTTAAAAGTTTTAAATCAAAATTCGTTTTACTACAATAAGAATTTCTTAGACTTCAGGGAAAACTCTGTCATCATATGCTCACATAAGCTATAATAAATTGTTGAAAGAGGGGAGCCGTACAATGAATAAATTCGAATCTAACTTAGAACAGCTAAAAGAAATTGAAGTCAATGGATTTGCCTACGAGCTGATACGCGAAGTTCTGCTGCCTGATATTCTTGGTCAGGACCATTCATCTATGATGTATTTTGCGGGTAAGCTGCTTGCTCGTAAATTTCCTCAAGAGTCATGGGAGAAAATCCCCGAATTTTTCCATGATGCCGGATGGGGAACTCTCACGATGGTCCATTCGAAAAAACAGGAAATTGAGTTTGAGCTCGAAGGTCCACTTGTATCAAATCGACTCACCTATCAAAAGGAGCCATGCTTTCAGATGGAAGCAGGTTTTATTGCTGAACAAATCCAGCTTCTCAACGAGCTCGTGGCTGAATCTTATGAACAAGTGAAAAAGCGTGCTGATAAAGTCATTTTAACCGTTAAATGGGATTTAAGAGACCCTAGCTAACACTCTTTATGAAAGGCGCGGACTTCAGGTCACGCCTTTTTTTGTTTGTCTTCTTCTATCATAGCATACTTAGTGAATGGGTTTACGCACGTTTTCCTTTCTTGTATGCGGCGGTTTCGAATATAAAAAAGAGGTGCACTCTTTCATGAGATACACCTCCCTGCCTCTTTAAGAATGCGCAGCTACCTTTGATAAATCAAACGCATCATGCAGTGCTTCAACTGCTTTGACCATATCGTCCCGGCCAACCACTGTTGAGACTTTGATTTCAGACGTACTGACCATTTTCACTTGTATATCTTTTTCCGCTAACACAGCGAACATTTCAGCGGCTACGCCTGGATTTGAGACCATACCAGATCCAACGATAGATACTTTGGCTAATTTGCTTTCTGTCTCGATCTGTTCGTAGCCAAGTGCTCCTTTATATTCTTCTAACACTTCAACTGTTTTAGACAAATCATCCGTTTTCACAGAGAAAGAGATCGACGTCTGATTGGTGCTTGTGACGGACTGAATGATGATATCGACATTGATATTTTGCTTCGCAAGTGTCGTAAAGATGGTCGACAATGTGGTGAGACCGCTTGAAAGACCGCACACCGTCACGCGTGTAATCTGATCCTCAAATGCAATGCCTCTGACGACTAAATTTTGTTCCATGGATGATTCCTCCTCAATTAACGTACCCGATTCATTTTCAATACTAGAACGGACTTCTAGTGGGACTTGATAATTTTTCGCAAATTCGACAGCTCTTGGATGCAAGACGCCAGCTCCTAAATTAGCCAGTTCGAGCATCTCATCGTATGAAATACCTGCAAGTTTCCGCGCGGCCGGTACATAACGCGGATCTGTCGTAAACACACCTGATACATCTGTGTAAATATCACATTTATCCGCTTTTAGTGCAGCAGCAAGTGCCACAGCTGTAGTATCTGATCCACCACGTCCAAGTGTTGTGATATGCATATTATCTGCAATTCCTTGGAAGCCTGCCACAACAACCACTTTCCCAGCACTTAATTCCTCTTTTATTCTTGATTCATCAATATCGACGATTCTTGCGTTACCATGTACTTGCTCTGTTTTCATACCAGCCTGCCAGCCTGTAAAGGAAATGGCATCATAGCCTTTTGCTTGCAGCGCCATCGTTAATAAGGAAATGGTCACTTGCTCTCCAGTTGCAAGCAGCATATCCATTTCTCTTTTGCTCGGATGATCTGTGAGTTCTTCCGCTAGGTCTACTAGAACATCCGTTGATTTACCCATTGCCGACACAACCACAACCACATCATGTCTGGCCTCGCGTTCAGCGATGACCCTTTCTGCAGCATTGCGAATTTTTTCTGTCGATCCAACAGACGTTCCGCCAAATTTTTGTACAATTAGTCCCATGTCTACCACCCTTTTTCAAAAGATCACGTGTGAGAGAAGAGGCAAGAAGCGGCTTTGGAGACTGCCTGCTCACTGCAAATAAAAAAAGCAATGAGAGAACAGATCTCCCATTGCTTTATAATCATCATCAAACGATGCAAACAATGAGATAGCCCTCCAAGAAATAAATTCTTGACAGCCCTACATTTCTTCAATGTACAGCCAGCGAATAAAATGAGTGGATTTTATTCACTTCGGCGACGCTCCCCTTTCAGCCCTCTTCCTAGACCCCATCGATCTCTGAAGGCTTACTCTTGAAGTTCGCACCTCTATCTTCAACAAACAACACGTTCATTTATTAAATTTAGTCACAATCTTAACAGACTTTTGGAAAAAGTACAATCTATTTTTTTAACGCTTCCATTAAAAGCTCGGCCGTTTGTTTCGGGATGCCAGCCTCCTGAAAGTCTTGGATAGAGGCTTCTTTCATCTTTTTCACAGAGCCAAAATGTTTAAGAAGTTGTTTTTTACGCTTTTCTCCGATACCTGGCACATCGTCTAAAATAGATTGAAATGCATTTTTTCCGCGCAGCTGCCGGTGAAAGCTAATCGCGAACCGGTGCACTTCATCTTGAATACGCTGCAATAAATAGAAGGCCTGGCTATTCCGCTCTAGTGCAACAATTTCCAGTGTATCGCCCATCATCAGATTCGACGTCCGGTGCTTTTCATCTTTGACTAGACCTGCTACTGGGACAGACAGATTCAATTCATTTTCAAGCACATCTATCGCTGCATTGATCTGTCCCTTTCCTCCATCAATTAAAATCAAATCTGGTAGCGGGAGCTCATCCTTTAACACGCGGGTATATCGCCTTCTAATGACTTCACGCATCGATGCATAATCATCTGGACCTGTGACTGTTTTAATTTTGTATTTTCGGTATTCCTTTTTATACGGCTTCCCGTCCTGAAAGACGACCATGGCAGAAACCGGGTCTGCACCTTGAATATTCGAGTTATCAAATGCCTCAATCCGGTAAGGCATATAAATATTTAGCGCATCTCCAAGCTGCTTCACTGCACCAATGGACCGCTCTTCATCACGCTCAATGAGCGAAAATTTTTCTTTTAAGGCAATTTTGGCATTTTGATGGGCAAGTAAAAGCAAATCCTTTTTCTTTCCTTTTTTCGGCTGATGAACGTTCGTCTCAAGCAATTGCTCAATCATCTCTTGATCTACGCTATCTGGCACTAAAATTTCCTTCGGCAGAAAGTGGTTGTTCTTTGCATAAAATTGTCCCATAAATGTGAGAAACTCTTCCTCAGGATCTTGATACATAGGAAACAGGCTGACGTCGCGTTCAATCAATTTCCCCTGCCTGATGAAGAAGACCTGGACACACATCCAGCCCTTGTCATAGGCATATGCAAAAACATCTCGATCTGATAAATCGCTCATCGTCATTTTCTGCTTTTCCATCGTAGAGTCAATGTAAGCGATTTGGTCTCTCAGTTCTTTTGCCCGTTCAAACTCTAATTGTTCGGCGGCTTCCTGCATTTTTTCGGTGAGTTCTTTTTTGATTTGCTGATGTCCTCCGTTTAGAAACCTTATGATTTCGTCCACGAGCTGCTTATTCGTTTCTTCAGAAATGTCATACACACATGGCGCGAGACATTGTCCAAGATGATAATATAAACAGACGCGATCAGGGAGGGTGGCACATTTTCTGAGAGGATATAAACGGTCGAGCAGCTTTTTCGTTTCACGTGCTGCCTGTACGTTCGGGTATGGTCCGAAATATTTCCCTTTGTCCTTTTTCACATGACGGGTGACGATCAGCTTAGGATGCCGTTCATTCGTAATTTTAATAAAAGGATACGTTTTGTCATCCTTGAGCATGACATTGTATTTTGGGTCGTATTTTTTGATTAAATTTAGCTCTAAAATGAGTGCCTCGATATTAGAAGAGGTGACAATGTATTCAAAGTCCTCAATTTCACTGACAAGCCGCTGCGTTTTGGCATCATGAGATCCAGTGAAATAAGAGCGTACTCTATTTTTTAAGACCTTTGCCTTCCCCACATAAATGACTGTATTTTGTCGATCTTTCATTAAATAGCAGCCTGGTTGATCTGGCAAGACCGATAGCTTTTCTTTGATCATTTTGTTCATATTTTCATCCGTCCTTGTTTTCCTCTTTCACTCCTTCTAGTGTATCACGAACATTTGTTTTATACCATGTTGAAAGAAAAGCGGCTCTCGTCTTTACGAGAACCGCTTCAGTGAGTATGCCGCTAGGGCATAGACAGGTTTATAGATGTTTGTTAACAAGCTCAGCAAGTGCTTCTTTTGGTTTGAAACCAACAGACGTTTCTACGACTTCACCGTCTTTTAAAACAAGAAGTGTTGGAATACTCATCACGCCGTATTTACCAGCAGTTTCTTGGTTATCGTCTACAATTTTCATTTTATCGCCCATTTCTTGATCAAGTTCTTCAAGAACTGGAGCAATCATTTTACAAGGTCCGCACCATGGTGCCCAAAAGTCAGCAAGAACAACACCTTCTGCAGTTTCTTGTGAAAATGTTGAGTCAGTAGCTTTTACGATTGCCATTATTCATTCCTCCAATGTAAATTATGATTTTTAGTATAGCATCTACCAATGTGACTTGCGAATGAAATGCTTACGAATCTTTTTTTATGAAATGAATTAAAAAACAAACCGTACAATCGCACCAATGACAACAATTGCACCGATAATCATGAGAATCGTTCTCAGCATATAAATAACTCCCTTTCCGCTTCGTTTACAATGTATGATGCCCCAACATCCTGCTCATCAAACATTTAAATATGCGATCAAGCGAGATCAATCGTAATCATCACCACAGACATTGGCGGCAGCTCTATGGTCAACTCACCGGGTTTTACAGCAAATTGCTGAAACTCTGCTGGCTGGACAGCATGAGGATCATCAAATGTGTTGTGCGCATTCATGCGGTCTGCTGTCAGCACGCGGCCTGTGACTTTCGTTTCTGCATTCAAACCTTCAATGGCAAGGGATACTTCGTTTTGTTCATGTGGATTCAGGTGACAGAAGCTAATATGCACCTTATCTGACGAACGCGAAGCTGACACACTAACCTGAGGTATTTTTTCACCACTGCGTTCATAAGGCGTTGACACGAATTCAACTTCAAGTGCTTCCTCCTCTTGATGCACTTGAAACATGTGAAACACATGATACGTAGGCGTCAGAAGCATCTTTTCGTCTTCCGTTAACACCATTGCTTGCAGAACATTGACCGTCTGGGCAATATTCGCCATATGAATCCGCTGGCAATGACGATGAAAGATATGAAAATGAAGGGCACAAACAAGTGCGTCTCTTAGTGTGTTTTGCTGATACAAAAATCCTGGATTCGTCCCTGGTTCTGGGTCATACCATGTTCCCCATTCATCAATAATCATCCCAATTCGCTTGTCTGGATCATAACGATCCATGATCTCTCCATGATCCACGACAAGCCGTTCCATCTCATAGGCTTTTTTCAACGTGATAAACCATTCATCTTCATCAAATTCAGTCGCTGACCCTTTCTTCTCCCACGTACCAGGTACAGTGTAGTAATGCAAACTGAGTCCATCCATCCAAGGTGCGGCCCGCTCCATTAATACTTTTGTCCAATTCACATCATTTGAATTGGCGCCGCACGCAATTTTGTATATCGTCTGACCTGCAAACTCTCTCACATACGTTTGATATCGTTTATATAAATCGGCATAGTATTCAGGCGTCATATTCCCGCCGCAGCCCCAGCTTTCGTTTCCTACACCAACATAGGTCAAATCCCAAGGTTCTTGTTTTCCATTTTGAATGCGCCAATCAGACATAGGTGTTCCCTTTGGAAAAGTGATGTACTCGATCCAGTCTGCTAATTCTTGAACAGTCCCACTTCCCACATTTCCGCAAATATAAGGCTCACATTCAAGCAGCTCACACAATTTCATAAATTCATGCGTACCAAATGCATTGGATTCAACCGTACCACCCCAATGAGTGTTCACCATCGGCTTTCGTTCGCTCAGATCTCCCACACCATTTGCCCAATGATACTCGTCTGCGAAGCAGCCGCCCGGCCACCTAAGCACCGGAATATGTAATGCTTGAAGGGCCTTTAGCACATCAGTACGAATCCCCTCAATATGATCAATCTCAGAATCTTTTCCGACCCAAATCCCGTCATAAATTCCTCTTCCTAAATGCTCTTGAAAATGTCCATAGATGTGTTTAGAAATACGTCCGATCACGTCATTGACTTTTACTTTGCCCTTCACTTCACAACCGCTCCTTTGTGTATTGATTACATACAAAAAAACCCAGAATACCTAGGCATTCTGAGTGTATGAGCGTTACGAGTGGATATTCATCTTTTTTAACTCTTCATTCAAAAGCGGTACCACTTCAAACAAGTCACCGACGATTCCGTAATCGGCAATTTTGAAGATCTCGGCTTCTGGGTCTTTGTTAATCGCCACAATGACTTTACTGTTAGACATTCCGGCTAAATGCTGAATCGCCCCTGATATCCCGCACGCAATATAGAGATCAGGTGTGACGACCTTGCCTGTTTGCCCAATTTGCAGGGCATAATCACAGTAGTCTGCATCGCAGGCACCACGCGAGGCACCGACTGCTGCGCCCAGCGTCTCAGCGAGTTCATTCAGCGGTTCAAACCCTTCCTTACTCTTGACCCCACGTCCCCCGGCAACAATGACCTTTGCTTCAGATAAATCTACACCTTCTGACGTTTTTTTAATGACTTCCTTCACGATCGTTCGCAGGTTCTGAATATCGACAGAAACGGGTGTAATGTCTCCGCTTCGTGAGGCATCCCGCTCAAGAGGTGCCACGTTGTTCGGGCGTATAGTCGCCAAAAGCAGACGATCTGTTGAAATCACTTTTTCGAAGGCTTTTCCAGAGTAAATCGGTCTTGTGAAAACAAGATGTTCTCCGGTAACGCTTACATCAATCGCATCTGAAATTAGACCAGTCTGCAAGCGTGCAGCTATTTTCGGCGACAAGTCTTTTCCGATAGACGTATGGCCAAAGAGGACGGCATCTGGGTTGACCTGATCTAATATGGCTTGAAGTGCTTGCGCGAAACCATCTGACGTATAATATGAAAGGTGCGGATGCTCCACAATCATGACATGATCCGCTCCATAGTAAAGCAGTTCATTCGCTAGGTCTTTGACGTTATCCCCTATTAACACGCCAATGACTTCACCGCCATCTGCCACTTGATGAGCGGCAGCAATGGCTTCAAATGTCACATTTCTTAATTTACCGTCACGACTTTCTCCAAGTACAACAACTTTTTTACTCATCTTTCAAGTTCCCCCTTGTTCTCGTGATATCGTAAAGTGGATGTTTAGATGATCTTTGCTTCATTTCTTAATAAATCCGTCAGTTCTTTGACTTGATCCTGAAGCTCACCGCTCAGCACCTTGCCACCCTCTTTTTTCTCCGGTAAGAAACGTTCAATTGTTTTGATTTTATATGGCACATCGTCTTCATCCAGATCTAAATCATCCAGTTCCAATTCTTCTAAAGGCTTTTTCTTTGCCTTCATAATGCCAGGTAATGATGGATAGCGAGGCTCATTGAGACCTTGCTGCGCAGTGACAACAAGCGGGAGCTCAGCAGAAATGACTTCCACATCACCTTCTGCATCTCGTTCAATCGAAGCAGAGCCGCCGTCAATTTGAATACTTGTAATTGTTGTGACATATGAAAACCCAAGTAATTCAGCAAGACGCGGGGCAACCTGTCCAGAGCCACCGTCAATTGCCACATTCCCTGCTAAAATCAAGGAAGCCTCTTTGTCTTTTAAATAATGGTAAAGAATTGTAGAAGCTGAATATTGATCCCACTCTTCTAAGTCGTCTTCCACATTTAATAAAACGGCTTGATCGCAGCCCATAGCAAGCGCTGTTCGCAGCTGCTTTTCCGCATCCTCACTGCCAACTGTCACAACGGTCACTTCTCCCCCGTGCTCGTCGCGAAGCTGGATGGCTTCTTCTATGGCGTACTCGTCATAAGGATTAATAATGAACTCTGCTCCATCTTCTTGAATTGCACCAGACTGAATGGAAATCTTCTCTTCCGTGTCAAACGTACGCTTCATCAAAACAAATATATTCATCCATTTCTCCCCCTTGTTTCGTTTGAATCCTTTATTCCCCTTTAAAATTCGGTTTGCGCTTTTCGATAAAGGCTTGTATACCTTCTTTGGCGTCATTCGATTGGAAAATCTCACCGAACTTTTTGGCTTCTAGCTTCATACCGCCATCATATGAATACAATTTTGTCGCATTCAATAAATCCAGCACATACTCGAGTGACTTTGGACTTTTCGTTGCAAATTTTGACGCAAGTGTTTTGGCTGCTTCGAGCGCCTCTTCCTCTGTTTCTGCCAGCTTTGAAACAAGTCCGCAGGCGAATGCTTCTTCACCTGTAATCGGTTCAGCTGTACCCATCATTTCCAGCGCTTTAGCAGAACCAACATAGCGCGGCAGGCGCTGCGTACCGCCGAATCCCGGAATGATGCCGAGGTTTAGTTCCGGCAATCCAAGCTTCGCATCTTTTGTTGCGATTCGGATATCACAAGACATGGCAAGCTCAAGGCCTCCGCCTAATGCAGCTCCGTGAATTGAAGCAATGACCGGTTTTGGACATTGTTCAATCCGTTCAAAGACCTGCTGCCCTCTGTCTGCAAGGCTTGAATAGTCAGACTCTTCCTGTAACGTCGTAAATTCCTTAATATCAGCACCTGCTGAGAAAAATCTACCTTCTCCGTGGATCACAATGGCTCTTACTTCTTCATTTTGTTCGAGCTGGTCAAACATCTCATTAAGCTCGGTGAGCAGCTGAGAAGATAAGGCGTTTGCTGGTGGATGCTGAATCGTGATAAGTGCTGTCTGTCCTTCATGATGTAAGGTGAGTATCTTTTCCATGTCAATCATCCTTTTTCAAAATGTCTTTAAGATTGATGTATTCCGTTTAAGAGTAGATCACGTACGTTTTCTGCGAGTGCAGGAAGATCATATTTTTGATCATTCATGACCCATGTTGTAGCGGTTTCATCAATCGTCCCAAATACCATTTGTCTCGCTAAACGGACATCTAGATTTTGTCTAAACTCTCCTGTTTTCTTTCCTTCTGCTAAAATCGACTCGAGCATATTTAAATACCCTTTCAGCACCTCATTGATTTTTTGCCGCAGCTCAAGGTTTGACTGCCTAAGTTCAAGCTGTGTCACAAGAGCCAAATGATGATTTTGCGCAAGCATACGAAAATGCTCCTCAATGAGCAGTAAAAGCTTTTCTTTCGCCGACGGCTTCTTTTGAATATCTGTTTCCATCCGTTCGATGAATTGTCCCATTTTTTCTTTGAACAATGAGATCAAAATATCCTCTTTATTTTTGAAATAAAGATAAATGGTTCCGTCTGCTACCCCTGCTTGTTTCGCAATCTTTGAAACTTGTGATTGGTGATAGCCGTTCTCTGCAATCACCACAACTGCTGCATCAATAATTTGCATGTACTTCGGTCTTTTCTGCTTCAATGTGCTTCGTCCCTTTCTGGATTGAATGAGTATTCATTCATAACTTTATGTTAAAAAGAAACGGGCGATTTGTCAAGTGATCTTCTTCTTTCTTTTCCACCTTTAGCATACCAGAGGAGGCGGTCAACATTCAAATCATCCGGCCGGTGGACCGGATGATGAAGCCGTTATGTTTTCGGTTGATCGGCAGGCGTTTCAGATGAAGAAGCGTGCTTTCTTTTTTCTTCTTCAATTAATACTCTGCGCAAAATCTTCCCGACGGCTGTTTTAGGCAGTGACTCTTTAAATTCATACACGCGCGGTACTTTAAATGAGGCAATTCTCGTCCTGACAAAGCGATCAAGTTCGTCCTCTGTTAAGTAGGCACCCTTTTTCGGCACAACAAATGCTTTCACTGTTTCTCCTCTGTACGGATCTGGAATACCGGCGACGACGACTTCTTGTACAAGCTCATGCTCATAAAGGGCTTCTTCGACTTCTCTTGGATAAATATTATAGCCGCTCGCAATAATGACATCTTTTTTCCGGTCGACGATATAGAAAAAACCGTCCTCATCCATATACCCTATATCTCCGGTGAAAAACCAGCCATCTCGTAATACAGCCTCTGTCTCCTCTGGCTGATTCCAGTATCCTTTCATGATCTGGGGGCCTTTAACAATGATTTCCCCATGCTCATATGGTTCTTTGAGGCCTCCGGTTTCTTCGCAATAAATACCGGCATCTGTATTAGGCCACGGACAGCCAATGCTGCCTGTTTTGTTCGCTCCCCATAAAAAGTTAGAATGAGTGACGGGTGAGGTTTCTGAAAGTCCGTACCCCTCCACTAAGCGTCCTCCTGTTAATTTTTCAAAGCTTTGTTTGACTTCAACAGGAAGTGCCGCTGAGCCGCTTAGACATGCAGAGATGGACGACAGGTCATACTTTTCAATGTTCGGATGATGCAGCAAGGCGATATACATTGTTGGTGCGCCTGGAAATAGCGTCGGCTTCTGTTTTTCAATGGTTTTGAGGGTATCAGCGACATCAAAGCGTGGAAGAAGAATCATTTGATGTCCTTCTTTGACAGCAAGATTTAAAACGGTCGTCATTCCGTAGACATGAAAAAACGGAATGATGCCGAGGATGCGTTCTTTCCCCCTGGTCGTTTTATACATCCAGGAAGCGCACATTTCAGTATTCGCTAAAATATTCTCATGTGTGAGCATGACCCCTTTTGGTAACCCGGTCGTTCCGCCTGTATATTGCAAAACAGCGATATCCTCTTTCGGGTCAAAGGCAAGTGCGGGTATCTGCTGTTCACCTTCCGATTCTTTCATAATCTGCGCGAAGTGATGAATGGTGTCATTTTTCTCCACTTGGATGACCATTTTATTTTTTCTTCTTTGCACAATAGGAAACAGTATGTTTTTCGGAAATGTTAAATAATCTTGTAGTTTGGTGACGATTAAGTGCTCCACACTTGTCAGCGCTTTCATTTTATAAGCCTTTGGATACAACAAATCTAGCGTGATCAGCACTTTGGCGCCGCTGTCTTCCATTTGATATTCCAGTTCCTTCTCCGTATAAAGCGGGTTTGTTTGAACAACGATGCCGCCTGCTATTAAAACAGCATAATAAGAAATGACCGATTGAGGACAGTTCGGCAGCATGATCGCTACTCTGTCACCTTTTTTCACGCCAATTTTCATCAGATGACTGGCTAGTTTCAATACGTCTTCTTGCAGCTGTTCATAGGTGATGTTCTTTCCTAGAAAATGAATGGCTGTATGCTCAGGTGCAGCCTCTGCGGAGCTGAATAAGTAAGATTGTAATGTTTCATTTGGGATGGTGAGTTCGTGGGGAATTTGATTCGGGTAATGCAGAAGCCAACGTTTATCTGACTGCATAAAAACCCTCCTTCCTGAACTTTCGTACTATTATATTATAGCAAACTTTTCCTTAGGGCAGTTTGCTTTTTTCTAATAGGGCTTGGTTCAATTGCACATGTTTAATTGTTCGCCGGTGTTTCGATAGAAGCTCTTTTTCCTTCATGATGCCACTGTTCATATAAACCGCCAATTGTACGAAATGACTCGTTGACTCTATCCACGATCTGTTGATGGATACTTGGATCATTCGGTAAATGCGTCTGGATGTTGTCGACTTGATACTTCCTCATCATGTCGATGTAAACCGTGAGAAAAATGGTGTCTTCTAAAATCCAGTAAATGACTTCATCCGCCACTTTTGTTCTTTTATGCAGCATTTGAATTCCTCGTTCATATTGTATGAGGATATAACCACTCGAATCGATTTGAATATAGGGACTCAAATCATCAAAAAATCCTGACGTTTGAAATGGACGTGCAATATACGGTTTGTATATGTCTCTTGGAAGGGATGTCATTTGAAGACAAGTATCAATGCGCTTGATCAATTCATCTTTTTGCAGAATGTGCTTCATGTCATTCGCCGCCTTTGATGAGATAAAAGCTGCCAAGGGGTTCCCTGACAGCTTTCTAACGTTGTTTTCTTCATTTCACAGGAACAGATAAACGGCACCAATGACCGCAAAAGTGCAGGCAACTACGATTAATACTTTTGCTAGCTTTTCCATGTCGTCTCCTTAAATGCCGGCTGCTACTACGTAAGACAGCCCAACTGAAATGATGAGTGAAATAAACCCGACCGCTCTATTATCATTTTCAATCTCTTTGTCTACTTTAAAACGAGGTGTTAAAAATTCAAAAATGAAATAGCTGACAAGCAGCATCACAAAGCCGTATACGCCCCATCCAACCATTTGAAGAAGGGAATTGTGCTGAGCGATTGAATGCTGAAACACATTCGCAATCCCAAAGATTTTCCCGCCCGTTGCCATGGCAACGGCTAAGTTCCCCCGCTGGATCTCTTCCCAGTTCTTATAGGAGGTGACGAGTTCAAAAATGGTTAGAAATAAGACGAGACACAGGACGGCCACGCTATAATAGGCGGCAATTTCCACAAGTTCATTTTCCCAAAAGGCTTTCATGCGTTTTCTCCTTTTTACTTTAATTCGACGATGGTGACGCCTGATCCTCCCTCACCTTGTTCGCCAAAACGAGCATTTTTCACACTTCGATGCTGTTTCAGTAATTCCTGAACCCCTTTTCTAAGGGCACCAGTTCCTTTTCCGTGAATAATAGACACGCGCGGATAACCAGCTAATACAGCATCATCTAAATATTTTTCGACTCTGCTTAAGGCATTTTCATAGCGCTCGCCTCTTAAATCAAGCTCAAGCGAGACATGATAGTCTTTCCCTTTAACTGCCGTGATGGCTTTTTCTTGCTTAAATTCAGGTGCTGATTTGATAAATTCCATGTCTTTTTCTTTTACCTTCATTTTCAGAATGCCCATTTGGACACTCCATTCTTTGTCGCCTGTTTGTTCAAGCAGCGTTCCTTTTTGCCCGAAGGTGAGCACTTTGACTTCGTCGCCTGACTTCAGCTGTCTTACTGCTTTTTTCGCTGGCTCTGGCTTCTTCTTTCTGTCAAACTCAGGAACGGCTTCTTCAAGACGCTTTCGCGCATCAATGAGTTCATGCTCTTTGAATGAACGGTGTTCACTTTTTATCGAACGGAGCTCTTGAATGATATCTTCTGCTTCTTTTGATGCTTGTTCAATTTTCTCTTTCGCTTTCTGTTCAGCTTCTTCAAGCAGTTTTTCCTTTTGCTCATTCCATTCAAGAATTTGTCTTTGCAATTCTTTATGAAGCTTTTCTGCTTCTTTTCTATAGAATTCTGTCTCATGCAGTTCTTCTTCTGCTTGTTTCTTGCTATCTTCTAATGAAGCAATCATTTGGTCTACTTCATTATGCTCTGCATGCATATCCGCTTTTGCCCGGTCTATGAGGTGATCTGGCAAACCAAGACGCTTTGAAATTTCAAATGCGTTACTTCGTCCAGGCACACCGATGAGCAGGCGGTACGTTGGTGATAAGGTTTCAATATCAAACTCCACGCTTGCATTCGTGACGCCTTCCCGGTTATACCCATATGCCTTCAGCTCGGGATAATGAGTCGTTGCGATGACACGTGCATTCGTTTGATGCACTTCATCTAATATGCTCATCGCAAGAGCCGCACCTTCAGCTGGGTCTGTTCCTGCCCCTAATTCATCAAATAACACGAGAGAGTTAGAAGTCAAATGCTTTAAGATATCTACAATATTGACCATGTGAGATGAGAACGTACTCAAGCTTTGTTCAATGGACTGTTCGTCTCCAATATCGGCAAAGACTTGGTCGAACACAGCCACTTCAGAGCCTTCTTCAACTGGAATATGGAGACCCGCCTGTGTCATCAACGTCAGAAGACCCAGCGTTTTTAAAGTAACGGTCTTTCCCCCTGTATTTGGTCCAGTGATCACGATTGTTGAAAAATCCTTGCCGAGCTCAATATCATTTGCGACAACTTGATCCCGAGGCAATAGAGGATGTCTTGCTCGTTTTAAATAGATTTCTCCTTGATCATTCACAGCAGGTTTTGTGGCTTTTTCTGCCTTTGCATATTTAGCTTTAGCAAAAATAAAATCTAGCGTCTGCAGCTCCTTTACATTGTGAAGCAGTTCCCCAATGTGCTCTGACACGCTCTCTGTCAGCATTTGCAGGATCTTTTCAACCTCTTGCTTCTCTTTTAAACGGGTTTGCTGCAAGGTGTTATTTACATCCACGACCACTTGCGGCTCAATAAAAAGGGTCGCCCCTGATGAAGACTGGTCATGAACAATTCCGCCGTAATTCGAGCGGTACTCTTGTTTCACCGGAATAACAAACCGGTCATTACGAATGGTGACAATTGTGTCTGACAGCATTTTCGAAGCCGATTGTGAACGAATCATCGCTTCTAATTTATCACGAACCTTTGATTCTAGTGAGCGTAATTGAATGCGCAGTGAACGAAGTGTAGGGGTTGCATGATCAAGCACTTCTCCATTATCACCAATACAGCTTTCGATTTCTTTTCTGATTTCAGGCAGTAATATGAGCGTCTCAGCATATGTATGAAGGCGCGGTATGTCTACTCCATCTTCATACATGGACGTGAGAAAGTGCTTCATATTTTTCACCGCATATAATAGCCCTGCGATTTCCATCAGCTCAGAAGGGCTTAATGTACTGCCGATTTCTGCCCGTTTCACTGCGCGTCTAATATCTGTTAACCCGCCAAATGGCGCTGATCCCTTTAAGCGGATCACATCTTGCGCTTCTGCTACCTCTTCCAGCAAATGCTGAATGGTTTCTATATCCGTCAGAGGTGTTAAATCCTGCGCTCTTTCTTTTCCTAATGTGGATGCGGTATAGGACATCACTTTTTCTTTTACTTTATGAAATTCTAATGATGCTAACACTTTTTGTTGCAGCATGGTCCAGCCTCCTAACGACTACCTGTCACGCGTTAAAAACTTTTTGATCTCGTTTAGAGTAAAAGTATTCACGACATTTACTTTTGGTGTCCAGCCCTTTCTTGCAGCTGTTACACCGACTTCCATATGTTCCAGCATGGCGATGTTGTGCGCATCTGTATTGATCATGATGTTCACACCCGCTTCATTTGCTTTCATTAAATGCTCTGTTTTCAAATCAAGTCTTGACGGATTACTGTTGAGCTCAAGTGCAGTGCCTGTTTTCTTCGCAAGCTCTATGAGCTGATCTATATTTAAGGCATAGCCATCCCGTCTGCCGATCAAACGGCCTGTTGGATGTGCAATTAAATCGACATGCTGATTACGCAAGGCATTTTCAAGGCGTTCCATAATGACTTCTTCCGGCTGAGAGAAGCTAGAATGGATAGACGCAATGACAAAATCCATGTCTTTTAAAAAGTTATCATCATAATCTAACGATCCATCCGGCAGGATATCCATTTCGACCCCTTTGAAAATGTGAAAATGCTCGAATTCCTGATTAATCTTATCAATTTCTTTTGCTTGCAGACGCAAACGTTCTTTTGTTAAACCGTTGGCTACTTTTAAATATTGCGAGTGGTCTGTAATCGCCATGTATTCATAGCCTTTGGCGATACATGCTTCCGCCATTTCACGAATAGAGAATGCTCCGTCACTCCATGTCGAGTGCATATGAAGGTCGCCTTTAATATCTTTCAGTTCTACAAACTGCATACTTTCTTTATACGTATCAATCTCCGCTCCGGTTTCACGAATTTCTGGCGGAATGAGCGGAAGTTGAAAATGTGCATAAAAAGCGCTTTCGTCTTCAAACGTTTTTACTTCTCCAGTTTCAATTGTTTCCACACCATATTCGCTAATGCGCTCTCCGCGTTCCTTCGCAAGCTGACGCATTCGAATATTGTGATCTTTTGAGCCAGTGAAATGGTGCAGCGTAGTTGCGAATTGGTCTACTGTCACAAGCCGGAAGTCGACACTGATCTCAAAATCAAGGGCAAGCACAACAGATACCTTCGTATCACCGCTTGCGATAACATCTTTGACATCATCAAGTGCAACGAGCTGCTCTCTAACTTGCTCAGGATTGTCTGTTGCAATGATATAATCTAAATCTTTGACGGTTTCGCGTGCACGTCTTAAACTGCCGGCTCTTGAAAAACGGATGATACCTTTCATCTCTTCAAGCGCATAATCAATCCGCTCTGCCACATCTAATGCAAAGCCAATTGGCAGTCGTTCTGGCTGCTTTCCTGCTTCCTCAAGAGCTGCGAGAATCTTTTCTTCTGTTTTTTTGCCGAAGCCAGCAAGCGCTTGTACCTTTTCCGCTTCACATGCTTCTTTTAGAGATTGTGCATCATGGACGCCAAGCTCTTGGTAAAGCTTAGCGATCTTTTTGCCGCCGAGTCCTGGCAATTTCAAAAGCGGGACAAGTCCTTCGGGCACTTCCGTTTTTAATTGTTCGAGTGTTTCTGATTGTCCTTTTTCGATATACTCAGTGATCACAGCAAAGGTTCCTTTTCCAATGCCAGGTAATGCTAATAGATCATCTATTTGAGAAAGGCTGCGGTCATCTTGCTCCAGTGCCGCTGCTGCTTTACGAAAGGCAGAAATCTTAAAAGGATTATCTCCTTTTAGCTCCATATATACTGCAATTGTTTCAAGAAGTTTGATAATATCTTTTTTATTCATCTCTCATCCTCCAGCCGCTTTGGCATCTTCCTTTATAAATATACAAACTTTTCCTTCATCCTACAACTTTCTGTCATGGAATGAGAAAAAACTTCTCCAAGAAAGGAGAAGTTTTTAAACTCCATACGTCGTCCATAAGTCTTTGACAAGACCGGACAGATAAGGGGTGTTGCTTACGATCGCATCTGCTAATATGGATTTACTCAACATTGTTTGCAGTGCATCGACTGGAAGTAATGCAGCGACAAACAAGAGAATAAATACAAATAGATAGGTTTCAAGAAATCCTAAAACACCGCCAAGCAGTTTGTTGACCTGCTTAATCACAGGTATACTTGCAATGGTTGTGAGCAATCCGCCAATGATGGCGAGCAGGATTTTGGTCAAGATAAACAGAATGATAAACGCAATGGTATTATAATAAGCTGTTTCTAAATTCCCACTAAAGAAAGCGAGCTGCGCTTGACCGCCGCTAAAATTAGGTGCTGGAATCCACGTAAGCTGTGGTGCAAGTGACTGATAAAACATGGAAGCCACTAAGATAGAAACAACAAAGCTGATCAATTTAATAAATTGAAGAATAAACCCGCGTTTTAGACCGACAAGCGTTCCCATAAGAAGCAAAAACAAAATGATGATATCGATCACGGTAATTTCATTCCTTTTCTTTAAGCTGAATCTCTAGTTTTTCGTATTGCTCTTTTAATTTCATGTAGTCGTGGACGACATTGACTGCTGTCAGTACAGCTAGTTTGTTTATATCAAGGTATGGGTTTTTTTCATTTATTTCTCTCATTTTATCATCAACAATTGAAGCAACGTGTCGCATATGCATCTTCGTTTCTTGACCGATGATCGTAAAGGACTGTCCGTAAATCTCAACTGTTGTTTTTGTTGTTTTCGTTTTACCGCCGTCAGACAACGTTTCTCCTCCATTCCACGAGAATCCTAGTCTCTATCATAACATGTTTAGACATTGAATGGAAAGACGAGCCCTTCCCTGTTATGGTACACTTTAGAAATCAATGATATCAAGGTAAAAAGGAGTTATCCACTGTGCCCCAATCCGTCTTAAAAGCAACATCAGAAGACCTTAAAAAAATGAAGAGCGCGTATGCGCACCACTTAACTGATACGTTACCACCAGGCGCCCTTTTTCAAGCAAAGGTTCCTGGCTGTACGATTACAGCCTATCGATCTGGAAAAGTGCTGTTTCAAGGACAAAAGGCAGAAGCTGAAGCCAGTCAATTCAGCCATTTAAAAGCAGCTGATACGAAGAGCCCAAAAACACCGGCTGTCACAAAATATAGTCCGCCGGCAGGGATTGCTTCTATGTCCGTCATCGGTTCAGATGAAGTAGGAACAGGTGATTATTTTGGACCGATAACGGTCTGTGCCGCCTATGTTGATGCCAGCCAGCTTGCTCTCATGAAAGAGTTTGGCGTAAAAGACTCAAAAGGCCTAAAAGACCCGCAAATTATCAACATTGCCAAAGATCTCATCAAAACCATTCCGTTCAGCCTTCTCGTGCTCCGAAATGAAAAGTACAATGCGATGCAGGAAAAGGGCATGAGCCAAGGGAAAATGAAGGCGCTCCTTCATAACCAAGTCATCACTTCTGTGCTAGAGAAATTAGACGGGAAGCAGCCTGAAGCTATTTTGATTGACCAATTTGCAGAACCGGGCATTTATTTCAAGCATCTTGCTGGGAAAAAAATCATTCGGGAGCGGACGTACTTTAGCACAAAAGCAGAAGGCATTCATTTGTCAGTTGCTGCGGCTTCCATTATTGCAAGATACGCTTTTTTAATTGAAATGGATAAGTTATCTAAAGCAGCAGGGTTTGACATCCCAAAAGGAGCCGGTCCTCATGTGGACAAGGCGGCTGCAAAGCTCATCAAGCTGCACGGCGAAGAGGCTTTACGTCAATTTACAAAACTGCATTTTGCCAACACACAAAAAGCGAAAAAATGGCTATAAAAAAGAGCTAGGCCCATAAGGCGGGACTGACCCCATAAGATGAGACAAATAAAAAACACCTTCAAGTTTGAAAATGGATCGTTGTGATCCGAAATAAAA